>JAQZBX010079348.1:0-13994 GCA_029593785.1 Cabassous unicinctus | reverse complement strand
CAAAGGGATCCATGGAACAAAAAAGGCTAAGAACCCCTGCTCTAGAGCCTGCACTGTAAACCAGATGAAAACAATACCACCAGCAGGATGCTGTATGAACGTCTCTGGGACTGCTCCCAGGGGTCACTGCAGATGATGCAGGAAGGGGCGGCTGAGTTTAAATAGAGTCATGGCCTCAGGGGCAGGTGAGTCCTTGCTCCCTGCCCAGAGGTGATAGAGGATAACAGTACTTCTGACTAGAAGGTGCCCACAATCCAGAGGGCAGGGTGTGGAGAGGGACAGAGGTGGAGACATTAAATGACTGAGTCAGGTCCCCACAGCTGCTCAGTGGCAGAAGTGGCAGGAACACACAGGCAGCATTATCCATTCTCCCAGTCGACAAACAGCCTTGGCGCCCAGCTATGCCTGGCACCGGCCCTGCAATGAAGGCCCAGATGCACAACACGGGTTTTAAGGGTAACTGTAATTGGTTCGACTGAATTGGAAAGACGTGTAGGAGCTGCTTAGGTGTTCGGAGCTTGCACAGCTGGTAGAGAGTTGAAAGAAGAAAGGAGATTGCTGGGAGAAAATTCTCCAGTTGCAAAAGATCCAGAGGGGGGACTCACTCAGGAACTCAAGACCACAGGGTCAAGTGGGAACACAGTCTCTGCTCAAGTTTTGCCAGGCCCCGTGCAGAAGAAATCTTGTTCTTTCAAAACTTTTTTTTCTTTTTCTTTGAAAGGGGATAAAAGAGAGTGGATCAGCCCCATTTTCATTGTACACAAACTCACAAGCATCATACATAACTCAAGTCTTTAAAGTGAGTTAAAGATAAAAATTTGAAAAGCATTACTTGGAAATTTTTTAAGAAAAAAATGTATATTACTTTTGTTACCTTGGAAGGAATGGGTTTTGTAAATTACAAACAAACACAGGATATAAAAGAAGTCTAATAAATTTCACCACATTGGAATGAAAAACTTTGGTTTATCAAAAGATAGTACTTAAAACTTGAAAAGATAATTCATAGACTGGAAAAAGTTTTTTGCAATATATCTATCTACAAAGGACTAGCTTCCACAATATATAAGAACTTCTACAAATTCATGAGGAAAAAAACAACCCCTAAGAAAAATGGGCAGAAGATGGGATCAGGCATTTGAGGGGAGCGGAAAAGCCACATGGCCAATAAATATGTTAATAGATGCTCACCCTCACAAATAACCAGACATATGCAAATAAAACCACCATAGGATACCATTTCCTGTCTCTCAGATGGGCAAAAATGAAAAAAATCTCATTATCCCAATAGCAAGGATCACTGCCAGTGAGAGTATAAACCAGTTCAGCCACCCTTGCTTTTGCTTTTATTTTTGGCATTTTTTAAAATTGAAGGACAGCACACATTCAGTGAAGTGCATAGCGTGCATGGATCATAAGTGTACAGCTCAATGATTTTGTACCTACATATATATCCAGGAAACCACCACCTGCATCAAGATATGGAATTTTCTAGAACCCCATAGGGTTCCATCATGTCCCTTCCCACTCTATACCTCCCTCCTCTAGGTAACCACCATTCTCACGGCTGTCATCACAGATTTCTTTTGCTTGTTCTGGAACTTCATGTAAGTGCCCAGCTTCTTTCACGCCACTTCATGTCTGTGAGAGTCATCCTTGTCGTTGCATGTGGCAGTTCTTTCCTTTTTATTGCTGAGTAGTAGTCCATGTGGATGCACCATGATTTGTTCATCCACTCTCCTGCTGATTAGCATCTGAATTGTTTCTCCTCCAATTGACTTGGGGACTACTATGAATAAAGCTGCCATGAACATTCTTGACGTGAAGCACTTACACTTTGGTGAGTAAGTTGGAAGTGCCTAGTTAAGTTAAAGCTGCAGATATTCTATGACCCAGCAATTCCACTCCCAGGTAAATGTGTTAGAGAAACTTTCAGATGCATTAAAAGAGGCATCAGTAAAATTGACCATAGCTGTGTTGTTCATAATTGCAAAAATAAAATAAAATAAGAAAACAAGCTTAAATGCCTACCAACAGGAGTGTGGATAAATAAATTGTGGTATAGTCACAATGGGATACCACATATAAATAAAAGAAAATGAAACTAAGCATGTCAACATGGATGACTTAGACAATATTGAATTTAAAAAAGCAAGATGTAGGAGAATATATATGCTAAGATGTCATTTATATAAAATTTTAAAACATGCAGTATGGCAGAGCAGGTGTAGCTCAGTGGTTGAGCACCTGCTTTGCATGTACGAGGTCCTGGGTTCAATCCTCGGTACCTCCTAAAAACAAAACAAAACATGCAATACACTATGATTATGAAGTACAGGAAACATCAACTGAATTGGTAAGTTCTTCAGTTCTTCAGCTGAGTGATCAAGTACAAGGGTAGTTGTTATTTTATTCTTGAAACCAAAATACATCAAAAGAATTTTTTACAGCATGGCGGGATGGATAATGAAAGGCAGAGGTGGGCTGGGAAATGTTTCACAGTTGGCCGCGGGAGGGGAGTGATTTGCTGTGTTTGCTCATTTCCATGGTGTAAATACTCCTACCATGGCTGATTTCAAGATACCAATGTGACATCAACTGGCTCGCAAAATTCCTGAAGGTGTACCAGTCGGTCCTCGTGAGCCAGCTCCTGCACACCACTTCCACACTGAGCGTGGGAGCAGAGAGAGCGTGGGGACCCAGGCTCCTTCTGAGGACAAGCCTGTGGCTAGGTAGACATCTAAATTCCCGGGAGGTGGATTGAGGGCTGGATTTATTAGTTATTCATTGTTGATTAGTTACCCCGAAAGTAAGCAGTTTAAAACACCAAATATTTAAAATCTGCCCGGTTTCTGAAGATCAGGTAATCCAAGAACATCTGAGCTGGGGCGGCTCTGGCGCAGGCTCTCTCCTGAGGTTGAAGTCAAGCTGTCAGCTAGAACTGCAGTCGTGACGCCGTTCCTGGGGCTGGAAGCTCCTCTTCCAAGCTCGCCCACATGGTTGTTTGCAATAGGCCACTGCTCCTGATCACATGGGCCTCTCCATAGGGCCGCTCGAGGCATGGCAGCTGGCCTCCCCGGAGCAAAAGATCTGAGAGAGCCTGCAACAGACATAGAGGTGCAGGGTCTTTGACAGCCTAACCTTGGCAGTGACGATACCATCACTCCTGCTGTATCCTATTGGTCACACACACTGCTTTAGCTTCCTGGCTGCTAAAACAGATACCATGCAATGGGTTGGCTTAAAGAACGGGGATTTATTGGCTCAAGGTTTCGAGGCTGGGAGAAGTCCAAAGTCAAGGCATCATTAAGGCGATGCTTTCTCCCATAAGACTGTTATGTTCTGGGGCTGCCGGTGGTCCTTGGTCCTTGGCTTTTCCTGTCACATGGCAATGCCCATGGCAGGCTCTTCTCCCTTCTCTTCTGGGTTCCTTTGACTTTCAGCTTCTGGCTGCTCCCTGTGGCTCACTCTCTCCTGAATTTCATTCTCCTTATAAAGGGTTCCAGTAATAGGATCAAGACCCATCCTGATTGAGGTGCGCCACAGATTAACTGAAGTAGCCTCATCAGAAGGTCCTACTAACAATGGGTTCACACCCGCAGAAATGGATTAAGTTCAAGAACATGTTTTTCTGGGGTATGTAGCTCCAAGTCACCACACACGCCAACACTGATACCATGGGGCAGAGATTACACGAGCACATGAATGCCAGAAGGTGGGGTCATTGGGGCCATCTTGAAAATTGGCTACCCCACAGGTCAGGTGAGTGCTGGTTGCCCTGAAGTGCTGGCGAAAGGGTTACGGGATGCCCAGAGTCTCAGCACAGGGAGAGACTCGGGAATCTGAGAACCCGTTCCCTTCATTTTGCAGCTAAGGAAAGTGAGGATTTTAGAGATTTACTCAAGAGTACACAGCTAATGGTTGGCAGAAGGGACAGGAGTTCATGGCCTCAGTCTTGCTTTGGTCCCAGTGGGAAACACCACGTCTCATCCTTTCCCAACCCCACTTCTACCTGCTCGGGTCCTGGCACATCAAGGACTAAATCAAGGTCACCTTGCCCAAGCTCTCAAGCGTTCCTTCTTCCCTAGAGCTGTTCCCTCACTCTCTCTCCTGGTCAAAATAGGAAGACATCCCCACTTATTTTCACACCCCTCTGCCCCAACGGTGGTTGGTAACGCATCGTTGTAACCCCAGAGAAGCATATGCCACTGTGTTGACACTGGCAGACACCAGTCCGTGCTGGCCTTCTGGGATCCCACTGTCATTTGGAGAATGGTATCGAGCCATCTCAGGGCTCTGTGATCTGTGAGTGACACAAAGCACTGCGCCGAACCTGAAGGGGACCTGGGGGAGGCTTCCAGTGTGCTGCGTGCTGTTTCTTGGTCTGGATGCTGTTTCCATGGGTGTGTTCCTTCTATGGAAACTCACCAAGGCTGTGTACTTGTGATTTGTACAATTTTCTATTTGTATATTGTGCTTAAATTTAAAAGTTTAAAAAATGGTCCCAAAGACAGGGGCATAAGGGACAGAAGGGAAGCATGCTTTCTAAACTATTGCCAACCTCTAGACTCCAGGTACCACTGGGAAGCTGGGGGCTCTCTCCATTCAGGAGGAATTTGGGGGTGGAAGATCTGAAAAGGGGTTGGAGTTGGAGGCCCAATGGCACCAGGATAGGAAGTGACCGACGAGATGTTCAGGGGGCCCAGGGACCCCCAGCCTTGCTCACCCTCATCGGCACAGTCCCAGGCCCAGCTGTGAGGCCTCAGCAGCACCAAAGCATCCTCTGCAATAGTAGGACAGTAAGTATGAGGCCTCCCAGCAGTCAGGGTCAGACAATGAAGCCCTAAGTTTTTCTTTTAGTAGACAGGTCAGCGGGGTGGGGGACAGAGGGAGAGACAAAGGGGTCAAACCAGCACCACAACCAGAAGCTCCAGGAGGGTGCACACGGCTTCTTTTCCTTTGGGTATGCCCACTTTCCCCCTTGTCTCCCATACCCCGTGCTGGCACCAGTTCACAGGCCTTCTCTTGATCCTGGGAGACAAAACTGACCAGGCAGTGATGGAAGGAAGGTCCAGCCCACCTCCTGAGGACCCAGTCTGGGAGCACTGCTTCCATGCTCTTCTACCCACACCCCTGAGCTGGGGCTTTCCCAACCCAGCCGGCTCCGCAGCGAGTTGCAGGCTGGTAAAATGGACAGGAACCGCCGGGTCCCAGGGCTGCTTCCACAGTTCACACTCCACTCCTGGTCGGTCACCGGACCGTAGCTTTGTCACCGGTGCCTAGCACACGGTGCAGCTCAGTAAATGCCCGAGGAAGGAAGGAAGGGCCTCGGGCAGGGCTTTTTTTCCTGTCATGTGGAGCCATCATAGAAATGGGAAGGACTGAGAGGAAGACGAATGTGGCTGGGAGTTGGGGAAGGAATTGGTGGAGAAGATCCCGGCTGTCCAGGGGCCAGACCTCTGGTGGGTCCGAATTCTATAATTTTCCCTTTCCTTTCCCAGCCAGGCCAGGGAAAGTCCTGTCACACTAGTTTCGCACCCAACACCCACTCTCTGGATCTGCAGGCTGTGCTGGGGGGAGGTGGCCCTCACACAGGCCTGTGGGATGGATGGGGCTCCAGGTCTGGGCACAGCTGATGCCTCGGCCTTGGGGTCCTTGCAGGGGCTTCCTTAGTGTCTCAGCTGGATCTGCCATTGTCGTTAGCCAGTTGCCGCGGCCCGGCCAGAAGCTGAGGCCATTTCTCTTACCTGGTTGCCGGGCCACCACTTTGGGGCCATCCCTGGGCTGGGCTCCTGCTCACAGCCCCTCACCCAGCTCATTGTCCTCTGCCCTGCTGAGGCCTGTGGCTTCTGGGTCCCCAGGGCTGCTCTGCCCCACCCTTGCCGGGGTGCTTCCTGCAGCTCCCCTTCCACCTTCCCCCACCCCACCTTGCCCCCGGCACTGGCAGGTCCTAAGAGGGCTGCCCCGTCTGCTGTGCGGTCCGGGCCCCTCCTGAAGCCCCCAGCCCTGGGCCAGCTCCTTGCCTGCCCCATCAGTGCCACTCACAGGAAGCATCTTCCCTCCTGGCTAAGACCCCGGAACCGGGGACCTGGTCCCCGAGGCAAAGGATTGCCATTGTGGCAAAGGCGCCGGCAGTGACAAAACATCAGGGTGCAACATGGGTTGGAAGAGAGGGTTCCCCAGGGGGCAGAGGGGCTCCTCAGCTCCTGCCTGTGAGATCTCCTTCCCTGAATGGGTGCTGTCGACCCCGCCTTAGCCCTGCAGAGGCTGGCTCGGGGGGCCGCCGTGGCAGAGCCGGGCTGGGCTGGGACCGGGGCAGCCCCTGGCCCCCTTCCTCTCAGGTTCTGTCCCCCCAGGTGAGAAGAGAGCGGGCCCTCTGCCTTCCCCTCCTGGGCCAGATTGCTGCACCTGCCTGCCCCTCCTCCGCCCGGGCGCCCCCTCTCCTGGCCGGCTGGGCATCTCGGTCTCCCTCCTCACACCCCACTCTTCTGCTTCCTGCCTCTCCCGAGACAAGCGCAGGAACCGTTTCCCCGTGAGAGGTTGTTATTGCCAGTCTCACAGCCTGGGGCACATCCCAGAGAAACCAGCACAAGGTCCCAGCTCTCTGCTTCTCACTTGGGGGTGTAGATCCCGGGACTCTTTCTGAGATGTTCTGGGAATCTGGGCTGTGAACTCCTCAAGGGGACAAGCCTTATGCACTTCTGGTTCCTGCAGAATCCACTCTGGGGTGTGCACTGCAGAGGAAAGGCTGACATGGAATTCTCTGATGGCCCTTGTCCAAGTATCTTGGAAAATAGCCCCCCACCCTCTCTCAGTGCTGTGGGTGATCCAGACTCCAAAGTGAGAACAAATCCACCATTCAAGTGGTCCCTGAGGGTGGATCAATTACATTTCAGGGCTTGCAGTGACAATAATAGTGATTCCAGGGTCACTTGGGAGCCCCACTGTTCTCAGGAAGCAGCAGCCCCAGCTGCTGACTGGTGCCACCAAGCCCAGCAAGTCCCTGGAGCCAGAGGCAGGGGACTCCCCTGGCACTGCCTTTGTTCTCCCTCCCTGACAGGAGGCAGCCCACATGGACCTCAGCCTGTCTTACCCCTGAAACACTCGATCAGGGCTGCATGGCAGGGCTGTGGGAAGGCTGTGGGGCTAGTCACACTCACAGCACAAACTATCACTGGAGTGTGTTCCTTATATCCCACTCAATCAAGATGTTTTGTGAGAAAGCATTCTCAGGTCAAAACTAAGTTTGGGTAACACTGCATGCCCCAGCCCCTCTGGGCGCAGGACACCACGCACTCTTGCACAGCAAAGGCTCTGAGAGGGCCTGTGGGAAAGGGCTTTCTTCACTTTTAAGGCCATGATTCCTAACCTTATTGGTCACATACTCTTTTTTTAATTTTTGGCAGAACACATGCTAATGAAACACATTTTGGAACCACTGCTTGCAGGGAAGGTGGGGGCAGAGTGCCAGCCCTCGTGGCAGCACCAGAAGGCTTGTCCCAGGCATGGGGGCTCTACATCCCTGCCACTCAAGCGTGTCCACGCAGCAGCAGCAGGGGCTGCCAGGACCCAGTTAGAAATGAGAATCGCAGGCCCCACCCCAGACCTGCTGCTCAGAGTCTGCCCGCTGATAAAATCCCCAGGCATCTGACGCACAGTGGTTTGAAAAGTGCTGTTCTATAGCTTCTGTTCTCCCCCTTTAGCCTAGCCAGCTGAGTCATCTCCCCAGCCAGGTGGGAACTCCAGGTGCCTGATCCAGGTGTACTTGACATATATTGAGTTCAGCACCCATATTTGGGGAATTCCACACATTATGAGTCCTCTGTTCTGAGGACCCTTGAGGGAACCAAGGGGAACTGCCAACCACCAAAGAGGCCTCACTTGGGCAGAGGCTCATAAGACAAGATGGCGCCCCTGCCCCTGCTTGGACATCTCTTCCAGAGATGGAGACCTGGAGATGGTCGCCTTGGGGGCCCAACCAGAGTCTCCCCTGAGAGGCAGCACAGCCGCCCCTTGAAGGTCAGTAACATTCTTAGCAGATCTGTTCCCACAGGAACAGAAAGGTGAACCAGCATCCAGGGAAAAGACATTTTATTGAGACTTTGCTACATAAATAGCTACAGAAAGCTGGGAGGACTGAGGGGAGCAGCTGCTGTCTCCCTGAGCTAGGCCATTGAGGAACCCATTGGGGGGGACGGGGTGGGGCCCAGTAATAACCAGAGGGAGAGATGACCCCCTGGGCGCTATCTGGTATGAGAAGGCTGGAAGGAGAAAGAGGAAGAGAGAAAGAAGCCAATGGTCCAGATGTCACAGGGGCGAGGCCGGCGGGGGCCACAGTGTCTGGGAGTCACAGGGTCAGGGCCTGTACCACATCCTTCACCAACATGGTGCCGATCACCATCTTCTCGCTGTTGACGGTCAGCTGTGCAGCTCCAGCTGGCTGGGCCTCCAGGGTCAGCAGGACCAGGCTGCCGCTGGTCAGTGTCCTCCCAGCAAACCTGAGGCAGGGGTGAAGGAGGGTGCTCAGCCCCGGGGTAAGGGCCCTCCTTCAACCCAGGCTCCCCAAGGGCCACCTCATCCCCTCCACAGGTGGCCTAGTACCTGTACTCATCGGATGCCCCACAAGGGACACGGCCCAGGTTAGCAGTGGTGGTCACCTTCTGCACCACAGTGTGGTCACTTCGACAGGTGTCTGGCAGTGTGAGCTTCTCTGTGATCTCGTTCATGCCCGTCAGCTTTCCTGGGGGTGGAGCTCATGGTGGGGCCAGAGGCCAGCACCTGGGTCTGCTCGCTCAACTCTCTCATCGGGTTCTCCTCACACTAGGCTCCCTCAAGGGGAGGTGTGATCACCCTCAGCAGTCTTGGGGAGAGGGTAGTACCTCTCGGACCGGCCTCCCTACTCCACCCTACCCTACTCTACTCCCCCCACCCAGGCCTCTATCTATGTTTTCAACCAAACACTGATGTGGCCTTCTCCACCGTCAGACATCCTGGGAGTGGCCACAGACCTGTGGCCGGTCATTCCTCAGAGGTTTCCCACACCCTTTGGTCTTTCCTGGATAGTCCTCCAACCCCCATGAAACCCTCCCAGCTCCTGGAGTCCTCAAGGAGATCACCAGTGGCTCTGGACTCCTGGCCAAGGCCCTGGTCCTCAGCCAGACAGGCCAGGCTCTCAACGTCCCGTGCCGCCTCACAGGCGGGCTCCTAAGAGCCCCTCTGCAGCAACAGCTCCGGCCTGGCCAGGGCGTGGAGTCCCCAGGCCTCCACGCATCCCTAGAACCCCTCACTCTCCAGGACTGACCTTACCTCTTCCACTCCCAAGTTCTAGGCCACTGGGGTCGCTCCTTCATCTCCCTTCTGCACAGCAGCCTTCTCTTCTCTTTCCTCCCCCTGCCGCTTCCCCCATTCTTCTCCTTTTGAGAACTGACATCCCTCTACTGCATCTTCTGTCCCCTCCATTCCTGACTAGTGACATTTTCTTGCCCCTGTACCTTCAGTTTCTCCATGTGGAAGTCCCCCCTTTCATAAAAAATCCTCTCCAGAAGTGACACCCCTCCTCATGCCAATGCCCCGTCTCTCTCCCCATTCCTGGCCCGTGTCCTCCAAAGAGGACTCCATTTCCTCAAGCCCTGGGCTCCCACTGCAACCGGCCCCTGTCCCCTCGTTGGCAGGGGCCTTCTGTGCTCCGGGCCTGCACATCCCCCTAAGGCACGCTGCTGCCTGGGCCCCTCTCCTAGTTCTCCTCCCGCCTCTCACTCTGCCCCTCCTCGGATGCCTCCCCTCCATGTCCTCCTGAAGAATGCAGGTTTCCTCAAGGTTCTGCCTTGGCCTTCTTGTCTTCCCACCCATCTCTGCCACGGTGATCTCGCTCACTCTCACAGCTTTAATTATCACCTCTGTGCTCATGACTCCAGCCTACAAGTGTCGCCTGGGTGCAGACCCACAGTGCCAATTACACACCAGACACCTCCTTCTGAATTCCCCAAGGCATTTCAAAACCAGCTCATCCAAAACCCCAGGAGCTCCCCTCCTCCCTCGCCCGACCCATTCGTCTATGTATAGCCGGGCAGGCCAAAAGCAGCCTGTCACCTGAAAGGCACACGGTGTTTCTAAATTCTTCAAGGGTTGAAAAAATCAAAAGAAGAAGAATAGTTCACGACATGTGAAAATGATATGAAACCCACATTTCAGTGTCCATAAATAAAGTTTTCTTGGAACGTGGCCAGGCTCATTTGTTTACGTATTGTCTATGTGGCTACAGGGACAGAGCTGAGCAGCTGTGATGGAAGCTGTTGTAGGGATGCCTAAGACATTTGCTTTATGTCCCATTACAGAGAAAGTCTGCAACGCCTGGTCTAGGCAAAGGGCACACCACAAGCCAGAGATGCCAGAGTCGCCTTGACCCCCCCCTTCCTTAGGGCAAGTGCCCACGGCCTCCCTCTTGCCACAACCCCTCGCCCCACCCTCAGCCGCCCTTCCCTTTGCCGGGGCTCTAATCCAGGTCCTCACCCGCTCTCATCAGATCTATGGCAACTGCCTTCTAACCAGTCACAGAATTTAGTCCAAGGTGCCAAGTCAGAGGCAGTTCAGAACTGAAAGCCAGGCCCCTGGAAGCGCAGTGTGCCTCCTTTTCCCTGCTGCGAGGGTGCCTTCTCCCTGCCATCCCTGCCCCAGCTGTGGGTACTGCTGGCCTCTCTCCGTGATGCAGAGGTCTCCAGTCAGCACCTTCACCGGCTCCTCACTGCCAGGAACACGGCGTCTCCCGGCACTCTTCCTCTCCAGGCCTCTCTTTCTCGTCTCTCCGACGGCGCTGCTGGATCTGACAGCCTCTAAGGTCTCTCCCAGCTCTGAAATCCTAGGACTACAACCCTTTAGCGTGGCATTCAAGGCTTCCAGAAACAACCAAACCTGTTCTTTCCAGCTTTGTCCTCACCACTCCCCTGCACCAGGGACTCCCCCTCTCTCGCAGTAAGCCGGCCCCGGCAGGAACCTCCACACCTTTGCCAGCGTGCTCGGCCCAGCTGGAACCCCGGCCTGGCCGAGTCCCAGTTCTCTGCAAGTCTGTCTGAAGGGCCCAGCCTCTGTGCAGCCACTGCCCGAGTCATAAGCCACCAGGCGCCCCCCGGTCAGAAGGCGCAGCGGCAGCCCAGCTCGAGCGCCTGGTGCCCTGAAGGAAAGCGCTGCGATGCTGGCCCTCCTGGCGCGCCCCGGGGCACTCACCCTGCTCCTTCTTGAACTCGTTCTCACTCATGAACACGGGCGCCATCAGCTCCCCCACGGGCGGCTGAATGGAGACGTAGAACTGTCGGGTTTGGGTGCTGGGGTGGGGGGTAGGCAGAGGGACAGGAGGTGAGCCCTACAACGCTCCCACCACCTCCTGCTTTGCCCGGAGGCAGGGCTGGGAGGCAGCAGGAGGGTTTGGGATGGCTTCCCTGCCTCCCCCCACCTCCAGCTCTGGCTCATTTCCACCCTCCTCTCCCCAGCCCTCCCACCCACCCCCACCACGAGTCGGGCATATACCAGAGCTGGAAGTTGGCCGCCTGGGTTGAGTCACAGAAATTGATGCCCATTACAGCAGTGGCAGATTCTCCAGGTTCCAGGGTCTCTGTAAGGGTGTGAGGCAGGGTGAACAGGGGAGAGGCCTGGAACCCACTCTCCTCACCCCTCCATGGAACCCCGGCTTCCTGGGCTCCTGGAGACTGTTCTGGTTTCTTGTGACCTCTAAACACCCCTCCTCCACTCCCACCCTCATCCAATTGGAGTCTGTCCCGATACAGCTTGTCTGCCTCAGTCGCCCTCCGACCTGATATGGAACCTCTTGTCCATCAGGCCATGGATGGGTTAGATGCCCTCTCTGTGTCCCCACAGTCCGCCCCCTTAGCAACCACAGAAAGACTGGCTCTGCCCAGGAGCCTCCTTCCCCACCCTGCCCTTGCGCACCGATTTCAGGAAACTCCTGGATGCTGATGCCAGCAGGCAGTTTGGGGGCACCCACACGCAGGCCCTTGATGGGGGTATCAGAGCTGTTTGAGAAGTGGATGTGCAGAGACACCATGTGGGGGTCCCCAGGGAAGGGCTGGCGGCTGAAGGTGTAGTCCACAGCCAGCCCCTCGCCGGCCACCCGGTGCAGCAGCTTCTGCCGCCCAGCACCCGGCACTGGACTCAGCAGCTGGGGGGAAGGAGGGGGCAAGTGTGGGAGTGAGCGAGGAGGAGGGAGCCTGTCCCTGCCTTGTCACCCCTGATGGCCATCCAGCTGTCCCCTCCATCACACGCCCCCCCGCCCCACAAATTCAGCCGGGGCGCAGCACAGAGGTGTGCCCCCGCCCCAGCCCAGGCCCCTTCCCGCTCACCGAGGGCACCAGGGAGGAATCTGTGAAGGTCAGGCCCTCCAGGTCAGCAGCCAGACTGGAGGACACCACCGTGGGGGGAGACACCGGCTGAACGCTGGGAGGGGTGACTGCGGGAGGAGCGAGAGGCCAAGGGGCGCCGGCTCAGCACCATGGACAGCGAGGCCAGCGCCGCCTGGAAGCTCCCGGGGCAACCCGACACCCACCCTGGCCCCCCACCCCAGACTGGCGAGGTCGCCCTGCTGCCTTCGTAGGCCTGAAGAGGCGTCTGTCTGCTCCTGCCCCCAAGACCCAAGGAACCTAATCAAAGACCCCACGGACCCTCCCTTTGAAATTACATCCCCCCACCCCAACCCCCGTCCTCCTTCCCTGTCCCTTCCACCACCCAAACTCACAATCCTCTAGATCAAGCAGGGAGATCTCCTTGGCCGCGGGGGCACTTTTGCTGCTCGGAGGCTGAAAGAGGGAAACAGGACAGGGATGTGGGGAAGGGCCGCAGCCAGCCTGCTGGCTGTGTGGATGCCATCACTGTCTCTCTGGGTGGTGGGTGAATGCCTAGGGCGGGCCCGGGGGAGGGAAGGGCCTTCTCTGCCAAAGGCTCTCACCGTCTTTCTCCTCCAGGAGGTGGGCTCCACCTGCTCCTCCTCGGACCCCGACGTCCCCTCCGACTCTGACGAGCTGCTGCTGGAGTCGCTGTCCCCATCCGACGATGAGCCTTCTTGTCCCTCCGGCGCCTTCTTCCTCTTCTTTGCCTTCCTCCTCTCACCTTCCTCTTCACTCTGCTCGCTGGAGGGAGAGAGAGGGGGCAAGCAGGGCTCAGGCTCGGCCTAGACGCCCCCTCCCTCCCTCTAGCCCACCTGCCTCCCAGAGGAGCAAACGTAGCCCTGACGAGTCGGGGTGGGGGGCCTAGGCCTGCAGAGCCTGCACCTGGGCCCCCAAGCCTGGGCGCTGGAGCCAGCCTGAAGCTGGCCAGAGCCACCTCACCCCGGGCACGAGCGCCCGCGCAGGCAGCCCCAGCAGCCGCCAGGCGCGCTGACCCCGGCTCCCGACGAGGCTCAGGAGCGCTGGAGAGACTCCAGCACCGGGCAGCCCCCCTCACCTCTCGCTGCTCCTCCCTTTCTCCTCCTCCGCATCCTGGTCTTCGTTATCCGACTCGCTGCTGGACTCTGCAGAGCTGCTCTCGCTGCTGCTCTTACTGTCCGATTCGCTCTGGGACTCGGGGTCTGTGCGGGATGTGTATCAGGCCTCCCTCACTCCTCTGTGGGCCTCCTCACGGCCCGAGCGGGTGCCCTGGGTTCCCAGCTTCAGACTCGGCCCTGAGGCCTCGAAGCCCTCTGACCTGCCCCCGGCCCCCCGACGTCAACTGGAACTGAGCAGGACACAGATGGACCCACATGCACAGGCACACACGCCTGAGACGTGCAATCCCCCTGTGCGCGCACGCACGCACCCCGGGTACATGGTCACACAGGTGCCCACACGGGCAGGACACAAAGGGCCCCGGCTTTGCCGTCTCCTCACCGCTGTCCGCAGACTCTGTGGGCCCTGACTCTCCCTCAGAGTCAGAGTAGAAGGGCTTCTCTTTCTCCTTCCTCTTTTCCCGATTGGAGCACTTGGTCCACTCAGGCACCTGGAGGTGGGGTGGGG
>JAQZBX010079347.1:0-13994 GCA_029593785.1 Cabassous unicinctus | reverse complement strand
AGGCCAAACTGAATCAGGCTTGGCTTTAATCCAATATGACTGGAGTCCTTACAAGCAGAGGAAATTTGGACACAGTAAGGGGAGACAGAAGGGGCGAGAGATGGCCATGTGACAGAGGCAGAGACTGAGTTTTGGATTGCTGGCAAGCCACCACTGGAACACTACAGACTTTAGAGAAAGCGTGATCCTGCTGACACCTTGATTTTAGACTTCTAGCCTCCAAAGCTGTGAGACAATAAAAGTGTTTAAGCCAGCCAATTTGTGCAGCCCTGGCAAACTAACACAGACACTTTAAAAAATATATAGTGCATTCATTTTTCCAGTAAATATTTATTGAGTGCCTGCCACATGCCAGGCACTGTGTATTAAGCATGTAAAGATGGAAAAACAAAGCCCTTGATTTTTTTTTTCCTTTTAAAGATTTATTTTATTTACTTATTTATCCCCCCCACCCCTTGCTGCTTGTGCTCGCTGTGTCTGTTTGCTGTGCGTTTTTCTGTGTCTGCTTTTCTCCCTTTGTTGGGTCATCTTGCTGCACCTGCGTGGGCTGTCAGCTCGCCTCACGGGCCAGCTTGCTGTCACCAGGAAGCCCCAGGAATCAAACCCAGGGCATCCCATATGGTAAACGGAAGCCCAACCAATTGAGCCACAGCCACTTCCCTTTTCTTTCCTGTTAATATTATTATTATTTTAGCTTTTACAAGCACAGCTTCCGAAGCATCTAACAGTTGGCTAGATGCTGCCTTCAAAATCTGCATTTGTGCATTTTGTCTCTTAGAGATGTGTGGCAGTAAACTAAGTCCTCTATTGATAACACCTTGGCACTTGCGCCTCTGCATATTTCTCTGTGTATTTTCTTTCCCTGAGTGCAGTTATGGCCCAGCAGTCCTGGCAGCATTTAGCTCAAGTGCAAGAGGGAAGTCCTCTGGCTACCCAGTTAGTTGGATATCTGTGGCATTTTGAATCTCTGCAGGCCATTTTGATAATATTAAATCCAGAGATCTGACATTGTAATTCACTTCATTATCTAAAGCTCAATCTCTTCTTTTTACTTTTTTCTCTTTTTTTAACTGTTTAAATTGCTGAAATCCTGGGAGTTTGGTTAAGGGTGAGTAGGGAAGTTTGGAATGTTTTTAATCCTGAGTTCAGTGCTCTTGGTAATATTAGAAGAGCAGCAGAGCCAGGGATCCAGTCGAGCTCTGAGCTAAAGCAGCCTACCCTGACAAGTGCTCCTCACATGAAAAAAGACCCAGGGCTTTAGTTGACAGTAAATGTAACCTGAGCCAGTGATGTAGCTGGGCTGCCAAAACATACAAATGTGGTCTGAAACTGCGTTAATAAAAGATTGGTATCTGGGGCAAGGAAGGAAATAGTCCCAAAGTGCCCTCTGCAGTGGTCTGATCATACCTAGAGGATGGTGTTTCCTTCTGGGCACCACATTTTAAGAGAGATGTTGACAAGTTGGAGTGTGTCCAAGTTGAACAACAGGATGATAAATGACCTAGAAACTACATCTTTTGAGGAACAGTTGGAGGAACTGGGATAGTTCACCCTGGAAACTAGAAGGCATAGGGTTGTGGGATAACTATTTTCAAATGTTCGCAGGGCTATCACATAGAGAGTTGGACTCTTCTGTGTCATCTCAGTGAGCACAGTTTAGACCAATGGGTGTACATTGCAAAGAGGCTAATATTGTCTCCATGAAAGGAAGGACTTTCTAGCCCTTTTGAACATCCACAAAATAGAAGCTTTGCAAGGTAGTGACTTCACCTTCAAATCCTTTCAGATTCAAATTCTAATGAGAGAAATTGAGGAAGAAAGGAAGCATCAGTACTTTTTTTCTCAGATTCCCCAGAAGTATTAACCACAGTAACTGTCCAAATTGACTCTGACTGAATATCAAAATTATAAGAGTGGAGGGAAAAATGTTACGGGAACTTTCTCTTTTCCTTGGTATTGTGGATTCTTGTAAAAAGGTTTGATTAGTAGTGTCTTTTAAATCAGACTGAATAATTTCTTTTTCATGTGACTTCTGACCCATTTAATGTATTGTTTTCAGGGTTAACAGGATTACCCCTAATCCAAAACTATAAACCAGTATGTCAGAGAATGGCAATTTGTTTGCACAGACAAAGAACCAGCCCTGAGAATGACTGGTGTTTAAAGCTCGTTAATCATTTTTTTCATCACTCCTCCCCCCACCCTGAGATGATTCCCTCATCTGTTTGCTCATTGTTCTTGCTTATTGTCTGCTGGTTGTGTTTGTTTCTTCTTAGGAGGCACCTGGAACCAAACCCGGGACCTCCAATGTGGGAGGCAGGCGCCCAACGGTGTGAGCCACATCTGCTCCCTGCTCGTTTTGTTTTTGCTCACTGACTTGCCATTATTTTTTTTTTCTTGTTTTCTACTTGTTGTTTTTGCTCAATGTCTGCTCGTGGTTTGCCTGTCTTCTTTAGGAGGCACTGGGAACCAAACCTGGGACCTCCCATGTGGGAGGTGGGTGCCCAACTACCTGAGCCACAACTGCTCCCTCATTAATCATTAATAATGAAGTAGCATCCAGGAAAATGTGTACATTGGGATAGCTTGATGAAGTGAGTCAGGTAGGCCAGGAATGATCATTCCCATTTTACCAGTGCAGAAACTGGGTCTTGGAGTAGCTTGTCTACGATAATCATGGGTGGAACTGGTGCTGGAATCCAGATCTTCTGACATATAGTTTGGTGCTCTTTCTAATACAAAAAGCTACTGTTGTTTCCTAATAGTATGTTTAGAGATTTACTTCAATATTGTATACGGGTTTTCTCTCTTAATTACAGAGGTTCCCTGGAGCAGGATGACAGGTTGCTTTGGCCAAAGACTTGACCTCTAACCTTAGTGCTGTCCTTAGTTCATCTTATATCCTAAAGAAAGTCTCTAGCAAGCATCACTATTATTATCTGAGAATACTTGACCCTCTCCTTAAATATAGATATCCTAACACTCCAAGCAAAAATCCTAAGGATGTGGAGAAGGTGATGATCATTAAATGGGTTGGATTTGCCAGGGCAGTGCAGCAAAATGTTTACCAGATCAGGCTGAGTGAGAGAGACCTGGGTTTAAATCTCTCTTCTACCTCTTAATAGCTGTAACATTGTCATCTCATGGAGCTTCAGTTTCCTTCTCTGTAAAATGGGAATAATAATAGAACCTGCTGTTTTGGGCTTTGTGAGGATTACATATGATAACGTGAATAAATAGCATGATATGTAAGCTGTTTTTATAAAATACATTTATTCTGAGTTATCATCAATTGTCTTTTACTCATTTTTCTATTAGGATATTATTGTGTGGTTCCTATTTATTATCACTTAGCATAGTAGGTGCTGAATAAATCCTAGTCAGTAGGCTTATGCTGGACCAATAATCAGTAACAATTCAGCAGACCAAGTGCCTTGGAGGTGCCCAGGCTAGTGCTGATTTCTTTTTTCTTTTTTTGAGGTACTGGCCCAGGATTGAACCCTGGACCTTGTATGCGGGAAGCTGGCGCTCAACCACTAAGCCACATCAGCTCCCCTGAGTTGTTTTTTTCATTTGTTTGCTTGTTTGTTTTTATTTTTAGGAGGCACCGGGGTCTGAACCCGGACCTCCCATGTGGGCAGCAGGCACTCAACCTCTTGAGCCACATCCACTCCCCTGGTGCTGATTTTTGAGAATAGAAGGCTGAAACCAGGCCCTTGCCCCATTGTTACCCGAGAGTGATCCACAGGTTGCTGGGAAGACAACCTGCCCCAACCTGAAGTTCCCGGAAGGTGTGGAGAAATGTCAAGGGAGTCACAGGTAGACAGACCCAAAAAAGGAGTGCGGGGAGGGGGATTGTAGATAGGGACCCCCCGAGTGAAGGCATAATCTCTGAAACAGCAGATTGTCCGATGGAACTGCAAGAAGGTATCGGGAGTTGTAAAACTTGCTGGGCGGGTCCTATAACCTCTCGGAACCTCGGTTTCCTGATCAGTAAAAGGAAATAATTAATGATGTCTACCTCCTAGTCATTACGTGAGGATTAAATGAGTAACACTTGTGCAGTATTTAGCACATCACCTAGCACAGAGCAAGTATTCAATTAGTGTTAGCCACCATTACCATTATGCTTTAATCATTCGTCAATGCCTTATAACAATGAATCGTCTTATTCCAAGAATCACTCATCTCCCTGCTTGTTGGGCTGCTAACGAGGTGACAAGGATTCATAAACCACCGTTTCAGTCTTAAAGAGCTCTAGAACAAGAGAGCGGCGCGCCTGCTTAAAAATTCCACACAATCGTCCGCGGGACTTCCTCACGTCAGTGCCGCTGCCCTGGAGGACTGAGCAGGGTAGGGATCCCAGGGTCACGTGGACTGAGGCCCCGCCCAGCCCGAGCCGGGCAGCGGCATCTGCTGCACCAGCACCTGCGCCTGCGCAGAGCTGAGCGCGCTCTGCGGCGCGGTCCGCGGTGGAGGCGGCGCGAACAGCGAGGGGGAGGCGAATGGCTCTGCGGCACCCGGCAGGTTCGGGGACCAGCTCCCGCGGTCCGTTGGATGAGGCGGTGGCGGCGGCCGAGGAGGGCGAGGTGCGGGTCGTGGCGGCGGAGAGAGCCACGCCGGAAGAGGATGAGGGCCGCGGCCGGGGCCTGCTGCGCTGGGACGGCTTCTCGGCTTGGCTGCACTGCGTGTGCGTGGTGGGCTTCGACCTGGAGCTGGGCCAGGCGGTGGAGGTGAGGCCCTGCTGCACCTTGTCCCCGCGCCGGCGCGGTGCCTGCTGAGCTTGTGGTCCGCGGCCGGCCGGCCGGCCTGGACTCTGGCCGCCGCGCATCCGGGCGTGGCCGGTCGCGCCTCCGCCAGTCAAGCTGGGCTGCGGTCCATTGGCAGTTCCCGTGGGAGGGTCGTGGGCTGTGGTTAAGGGTGAAAAGTTCCCTCTAGGCCCCTCCTAAATACTTGCTGATGTTCTGTTCTGTTTTGGTTTGCTTTGTTTTGTTTTTAACCCGGCGTCACAGGAATAACCAAGAGGGTTAGCGGCACCAGGAGATTGCTGCAGGCAGGATGTTTGTTGGCGACTTTTTCAAGAAGGGAACAATGCCCCTGACATATGGTGAACTCCTAATAGCCAAACTTTGCCCAGCCGACTTTTTAGACTCAGATTGTTTGGGTCATTTGTAGTGACATTTAGAGCACTCCACTAAGCCTGAGCTGAAGCGCTTATCTCAACATGAATTTTCTCCTTTTGTGCTTTTGTTCCTAATTTATGCTATTTCCTGATCTTCTTGAAGGAACAGCAGGCCTAAAAGCTAATGTCAAGATGAAAATAGGGAAAACAGTCTGCTTGTGATCTGTCAGGTTTTCTGTTTTTATAGAACTTCATTGAAAGGCCTTCGAGTCTGATCTGTTCTTGACTTGTTTAGGGTCCTTTTTGTGGTTTATTGACTTGTTTAGGGTCCTTTTTGTGGTTTATTGGTTATCTTTTGTGAGTCCAAGAAAAAAAAAAAAACTGTCAGAAGAAGGCATGTTGAGAAGATTTTTTGTTTATTTGTTTTGGTGGTGATGACACATTTTATTAAGCCGTCTCATTCTGACTTTAGTGGCATGAGTTGGCTAAGAAAATTGGCCAGGGAGGTTTTTCTTAGTGCTGTCTTCTGTTTTTGTTTTTGTTTTTTATTATTAGGCAGTTCAATAAACATTAAGTTTCCAGTAATATCTAGGCATTATTCCTGTTGCTGGGCATACAAATATGAATGATATGCTCTAACTATATATTTGTAGAGTGAGGCTTCAATTTAGCAGAGAACCAAGAATTAACCACAGTAGCAGATAGAGCCAAACGTAGTGCCTGGCACGTAGTGGCATTCAGTAAATACTTGATGATAGAATGAGCAAATACATGAGCAATTCTTTGTCCTATTGAAGGAGGAACAAGAATTCCCAAAGACTGAAGAAGAGACTTACAAGCCATTTATCAGTCACATTGACATGTTAGAAGTTGTAATTCAGCAAAATACAATTTAATCAGAAAGAATAGAATTGGGTGTTGTAGTGACTGCTAAAGGAGATTTTTTGGCCTCTGTCATCATTTGGGACATTCTTTATAACATGAGTATGTTTTTTTGACCACATAAACAATACTCAGCATAATTGAGGTGCTGAAAGAATGTGAATCAGTAGATGGCTTTATTTTGAATGTCATTTCCCATAGTATATATACTACTACTGTACAGTGTTTTCTTTGTCAGTAGTTCTTAACCTTTTTTTTATCCTGTACCTTTTTTTAAAAAAAAGTTAAACTCTGTGAACTTTCCATTAGAAAAATGCTTATTAATACAAAATTATGTATATATTTTCATGAACTGTCTGGGATCATCCATGGGCAAACTATTTCATTATCCCCAGAATTAAGAACCACTAATTTTAGGTGTAGGATGAGGCTGGGGAAGATTCCCTAATAAAGGATCCAAAGAAATGTAAAAATATTAAGTGAGATGCAAAATAATTTTGTTTTGTTTTCCTAAGGGAGAAATATAGAATCTTGCACTTTGCTTCTTTTAAAAGGGAAAAGGAAAAAAAAAAAAAGTCCCAGTCCTACTTCCTGTAATACACAGTCATGGGCACTTTTCAAAAGGAAACTTAATTAGATATGTAAAAACTGAGTTTGGACAGTAATATCCTGGAACCCATCTGTGTTATCTAAAAGGCAATCATTGAATCTTAGGCTTGTGAGAGACTTCTAGGCTGTTCTGCCATGACAGAAAGTACTCCTTTACAGATTTTAACAAATGTGTAAATAATGTTACTTACTTGAGGTTAAATCCATACTAAAGAGACAATATGGGATAATGATTAAGAACTCAGACTCTAAGGCTGGTCTGCCTAGATGTGAATCCACATGACCCTGGACAAGTTAATTAGCCTTTCTGAGCCTCACATTCATCTTTTCTAACCAGATGACAGTACCTATTTTGTGGTGGTGTTGTGAGGTTTGGATAAGTTAATGTTAGTAAAGCATTTAGAATAGTGCCTGAAGCACAAACCTACATAAATGTGTATTTAGGAAGCATTAGTTTTCTAGTAATACATGTTTTCATTTTCAGTGGAGAAAACCCCTGACTTGCTTTGCGGAGTTGAGAGCTTTGGACCTTACTTTTTTCACTTGTAAAATGAAGTTGAGGTACTAGAATCAGTAACTCTTTTTAAAGTAGGGGAACCTTTTTTTCCCAGCATAAGTAAAAATCTAATGTGGAATCTCAATAGCTAATCTGGTTGAAATAGGGCCTGTGTTGATATATTTGGTTGCAGACAGCTAATGAAGAAACTAATTTAAGCTAGCTCAAGCAGAAAAGAAGAACTTGCTGAACTTTACAGGATGCTGTAAACAGAGATGTTTCAAGGCTTAGACCTGTGGGGCATCAGAAAGTGGCTGGAATCTAGAAATGGGGAAACCTCTTGTTCATGCTTCATACTCTGCAAACTGACACCCTCTGCCCTGTCATCTGTATGGTGGGGAAGATGCCTTTATCAGCCAGTTGAAGAGAGTGAATCTTTCAGTTTCATTCTATACAGAGGAAAGGTACTCAGTATGGTTTGGGGCAGATTCCCACTCTGACCCAATCAGCTGAAAACCTGGGTGAATGGTAGAGCGGTCCATGTTGCATAAAATGTTTGCCAGAGGCCCTGTCCTAAGTGAAGGGAGCACATTAGGGGTCTTTTGAATTGGAAAGAGAGCATAAGAGGTGGCCCTGAAGCATCACCACAGAATCTAAGTGTGCCGTGGAACAAGGATTGAAATCCCCCGAATTTTATCTATTTTGTGTCACTTCTAGCACTGAAATAACCTGATAATATAAAGTCTTAATTACCTGAACCCTGAATGGCCTCATTTATTTGAGGTGTTTTTTTTTTTTTCTCTTCCCCTAATTGAGTAATAACATGCTTATTGTTGAAAATTTGGCAAGAAAAGTAAATTATAAACACAAGAAAAAAATCACTTTTTTTTTTTTTAAATTTTTAGGAGGTAACAGGGATTGAACCCTGGACCTCATACGTGGGGAGTAGGCACTCAACCACTTGAGCTACATCCACTCCCTGAAAATATCGCTTTTAATGCTACTAAGAATGCTACTGGGGAAGAAGCAGATATGGTTCAAGCAATTGGGCTCCCGTCTACATATGGGAAGTCCAGGGTTCTATTCCTGAGGCCTCCTGGTGAAAGCAAGCTGGGCTGTGCAGGAGTGCTGGCCCGTGCAGAGAGCTGGCGCAGCAAGGTGATGGCAACAAAAAGAGACACAGGAGAGACAATGAGAGACGCAGCAGACCAGGGAGCTGAGGTGGCGCAAGAGATTGGGCACCTCTCTCTCACTCTGGAAGGTCCCAGGATCTGTTCCTGGTGATTCCTAAAGAGAAGACAAGCAGACACAGAAGAACACGCAGCAAATGGACACAGAGAGCAGACAGGGAGTGCAAAACAACAGGGGGCCTGGGGGTCAGTTAAAGAAATAAATCTTAAAAAAAAAAAAAGAATGCTACTGCTAGTACTATTTAACTTTTTTTTGTTTTGTCTATTTTTTGTTGTTTTTCTTTTCTATTTTTTGTTATTTAGCATTTTTAATTTTTTTTCTTTACATAATTATGTATCTGTCAAGCTGTCAAGGATTAATTTGATATAAACAGAAACTCTCTTAAATAAATTTTAGAAAGGGAGATTTATTGTAAGGATTCCAGGCAGTCTCTTGAAACCCAGCTGAAGGAAGGAGGGATGAGTCTCCTGGTATTTGGAAAGACCCAGGCTTTTGCCTTTGTCTCTCTTGCTCGAGCTGTGTGGTCTTTTGTCTTTCCTTCTCTTTGCATGTCTGCTCCATTCTCCATGTTGAGGGAGGTTTCCTCTAAAAGGGTCTCAGTTTTTGCTCTCCCATAACTTCTGATTGACTTTGAGTTACTGTGGCACTGATTTTAGCCTAACTCTACTTTTCTATTCCAAAGCCAGACAAGCTTAATTCAAATACTGGAGTATCTGATTGGCTCAAGATGGGTCAGGTGACCACTCTTGTTCTGTAAGCTGTGGTCAGGAGGCAGGGTCACAGAAGCAGCAGTGGCCATTAGGCTTACTTCTGCAGCAGGAGGAGGAGTCACTTCCAAAGCATGGGCTGGGCAGCAGTCCCCCAAATATGTCCACTGTAAGAGTTTGTTTTTATGGATAAACATTCTCATAAACAATTTTCCAGATCATTAAAGACTTTTCATAAATATTTTATGGGCCATAATTTGTTTAACAGTTTTCCTTAACCCTCTCCCCACCCCAGACACAAACAGTGTAGCGGGTTGTTTGTTGCCTATGCACGTTAGAGATGTTCTGCATCTTTGAGGGTCTTTAAATCCTGTGAACTGATAGTATTTCATAGTAAGTTGACATACCTATAATTTTTTTCATTTTAAAAACAATTTATTGAAGTATATCATTTATACTTGAACACACATAAACAAGTATAGAGCAAAAGTTGTGATAAACTTCTGTTCATTGAATAATGTTATCTAAGCATTATATACTTAGCATCATAATTTTCTTTCAAGAGTTTCATTATTTACAGAGCATCACTGGAAAGAGTTTGTTTAATCTCAAGTAGGACACAGAGATGCTGCTGTTTAATGAAAGGGAAGAGTAGAAACAGTAATAGTGATTTTAAGGAAAGAATAACATCAATCAGTCTCAGCAATTCTTATTTAAATATTTCTGGGAAAAATAAAAATGTGGTAGAAAATAATAAAAAAAAAAAGTTGTAAATTTATAAAACAGACATGCATAACATCATACAGGGCTCCTGTACATCACCACACCACAAATACCTTACATTGTTGTGAAACATTTGTAACAAATTATGAAAGAGCATCCTCAAAGTATTACTACTAACTGTAGTCCATATCTTACGTTTGGTGTATTTTCCCCTAACCCACCCTGTTGTTTTTTTTTTTGTTCATAAACCATGCAATTTATTTAATGTATACAATTGGGAGCGGATGCAGTATGTTCATTGGATGTCATCTGGAGGCTTATCTTGTTCCTTTGACTGGTCCATATCGTCCTGTTTCTTGGTATGGATTGTAATTTTTTTTAACCCCCCATTTTTACTGTGTTTGTGTCCATTCACTGGGCAATTCTCTGTGTCTGTTTCCTGCCCTCTTCTCTCATCCTTCTCCTATCTTCACTGGGATTTGATCCTGGGAACCTCCGATGTGGGAGAGAGGCGTTCTGCCACCTGCGCCACCTCAGTTCCTGGCTTTTCGGCACGTCTCGTCTTGGCTCTCCCCTTGTCTCTCTTCTGTTACGTCATCATCTTGCTTTGTGGTTTGGTGGGGCCTGGGGGCTCACCCGATTGTGGGGCCAGACGGCGCACCCACTCGTGGGGCCTGACGGCATGCCCGTACACCTTCTATATTTTTCTTTATTTTACCGGGAGGTCCTGGGGATTGAACCCAGGTCCCTCCATATGGGAAACAGACGCCCAACCATTTGAGCCACATCCGCCCCCTGGATTGTAATTTTATTTTATTTTTTTTGAGGTTACGGGTGCTGGGGATTGAACCCTGGGCCTTGTATGTGGGAAGCCAGCACTCAACCACTGAGCCACATCGGCTTCTGTGATTTGAATTTTTTGTTTGTTTTGCTTGTTATTCGTTTTTTTTGTGGGAGACAGGTGCTCAACTGCTTGAGCCACATCTGCTCCCCAGATTGTAATTTTTTATTGATGTCTTGGCCTCTGATTTACTAGATATATTTATTCTGAGTGTAGTTTCTCCCTGTAGTCTACTTTTATTTTTTTTATTTATTTTATTTTATTTTTTAAAAAATTATTGTTTTATTTATTTATTTTTTTAATATTTATTTATTTCTCCCCCTCCCCCTCATTGTTTTGCACTCGCTGTCTGCTCTCTGTGTGCTCTTCTGTGTTTGCTTGTCTTCTCTTTAGGTGGCACTGGGGACTGATCCTGGGACCTTCCGGAATGGAGAGAGGTGCTGAATTTCTTGCACTACCTCAGCTCCCTGGTCTGCTACATCTCCTATTGTTTCTCTTCTATGTCTGTTTTTGTTGCATCATCTTGCTGTGCCAGCTCTCTGTGCAGGCCATCACTCTGTTCTGGCCAGCTTGCTTTTCACTAGGAGGCCCCAGGAATTGAACCCTGGACCTTCCATATGGTAGACGGAAGCCTAATCCCTTAAGCCACATCCACTTCCCTAGGGCTTTTATTTGATTGGCTTTGGGCTTCAGCCCCTCTTTGATACTCGGTTGAACTTAATTTGGAACTTTATATTGGCTCATGGTTAGCCAATCTGAATTTTTCAGCTCTTTTTCATCCATTTTTTGCCCTTTCTCCCTTGCTGGTTGCAGAGTAGGAGCCAAGGATACAGTTGGTACTGTAAACCATGGAGGCTGAATTTGCCCACGTTGCCCCAGGTACTGATGAAAATTCTCCCACCTTTCTCCCCTGCTAGGGGTAGGAACAGAGCTGCATCTGTGTGCAGCAATCCAAGCTGTGCAGGCCAAGACTATCTGTAGTTGCTTGGAGAGATTGATGAGAGTCCACGTCCTTTCTGCCCCTGCCTGAAGTGGGAATAGAGTTGCAGGTGTGGGCAGCAACCTAAGCTGTGTGGGTCAAAACTGAGTGCAGTTGCCCAGGTAGACTGATATAGCTCTGGCCACCCTTCTTCCCTGTCAGGGATGGGAATGAAGCCCCAGGCATGCTCAACAGTCCAGTCCATGCAGGCTGCAAGCGACTGCAGTGGCCCGGAGAGGGTGGGTGGGTACTGTCCCTCCTCCTGCTCTGTCAGGGGTGTGCATGGAGCCACAGATGTGTCCAATAATCTAGTTCCTGTGCTCTGAAAGTGCCTGCAGTTGCCCAGAGAGGCCAAGGGAGCATGGTCCTTCCTCCTCCCTTTCAGGGGCAGGGATGGAGCCACTGGTCTACCTGCTTATCTAGTCTATGTGGTCCAAAAGTGGCTGCCATTGCTTGGAAAGGCTGAGAAAACACTGTCCCTTCTGCCTGGTCAGGGTCAGAGATGGAACCACAGGAGTACACAACAATCTAGTCTGTGCTGGCCAAAGGCACCTGCAGTTGCCTAGAGAAGTTCAGGAACCACCACCTCCTTTTTGTCCTATCGGGGCAAGGGGTGGAGCCACAGGTGTCCAACAATCCAGTCTGTGTGGCCACAGGTGTCCAACAATCCAGTCTGTGTGGGCTGAAAGCATCTGCAGTTGCCCAGAGAGGCTGAAGAAACACCGCCCTCCTCGTATCCTTTCGGGGGCCAGGGATGCAGCCATGCTGGCCGAAAGCACTTGCAGTTGCAGTGCTTGAGGAAACATTGCCCCCCTCCTATCTTATTGGGGTGGGGGGTGATGAGGATGGAGCCACAGGTACCCAACAATCTAGGATGCTCTTCTGGTCTCCTGGGCCCCCCAGCAGGTGCTTTAAATAGCTCTGGGTGATTATTAATTGCACTGTAGGACAAGCTGACTCTTGGAACTCCTTACTCTGCCGCCACCTTGCCCCTCTGTCTAAGCTTACTGTTTTAATTGAAATGAGTGTTTTTGTATGTTGTATGTTATTGCATGTTGCTGCACTGAGTCATTGAACCACCTATTGAGCAGATATTTAACGGGCAACTAACATATCCCAGACATGGGTATGTTCTTGATCATTCCTGTCTTGGTGGAGCTTACAATCTTACCTGGGACGGTAGGCCATTAAACAGAGAATGTTGTGATTGGAGGAAGTGTAGGGTACTAATAATGGTCTTTAAATTTATTTGTAAATTTGTAGCACCTCATAGTAGTTTGACATAGTTCTGTGATTTGAGAGTTAAAGCCTTGGTGGCCTCCTAGGCCTTTTAGGCCTTCAGATTTTACAAAAGCTTCTTTGGTGTTACTGCCCTCTGATTTTCTTATGATTTTATACAGTCTCAGTGTGGAGATGATCTGGGATGTTCTTCTAACCAGGTAGTCATTTCACAAGTGCTTTATGTTTTTTGTTCTTATGATGATGAATGCTGTGAAACATGTACAGTTGCATCTAAACTTCTTCCTTTTCTGAGAGAAGTATTTTACTGTTGAGTCCATGTTTAAATTGATCAGGTTTTCCACTAGTATAACTTAGCTTGGATCTTGGGTGAGTTGGAATATTAGACTGAGGCCCAGCCTGGTCATGATATTGGGATGTTAGGCCATTTTTTCCCCCATCTTTTAAAATAAGTCAACCTTTTATTGAAATACAGCAGACATATAGAAAAGTACACAAATCCTCAGTCTATAGTTTGATGAATTTTGACAAAGTGAACATACTCATGTAACTATGACATAGGTCGAGAAAGAATATTACCATTGCCCTAGAAATTTCCTTTATGTCCCCCTTTAGTTGTGACCATTCACCTCCCTTTTCACAAAGGGTGACCGCTGTCCATATCCAGCCAATTTTATTCTAGAATCGTAGGTGAACACAGGTTGTTTCTCAGAGCTTTCCTAAATTGAATCATGTGTAACATGACAACATTACAGGGCATTCAAGTATAATTCTCTTTTCCGAAGATACTTACGCCTTTCTCCTTACCCAGTTTTGCCTATTAACTCATTTTCATGGTTCAGCTTAAATGTTACTTTTTCAGGGAAGCCTCACCCCTAGCTCTTAGTTTGGTATTTATTTGTAACTAGCACTGCTTCGCCCTCCTGCAGTGATGCGCCTGTGCGCTTTTCCTTGCCATTCTTGTTCTTGCTCTTCATTTTATTCCTCTGTGCTTTTGTTTCTGGTCAGCTACCCTTGGTTCATCAGATAGTTTTTTTCCCCTTAAATTTACCTCACGATCCTTATCTCTCTTTTTTCCTCATCTGCTGAAATTCCCAACCCCCCACCTCCTATACATCGAAACTTCTGTTTCTTAGCACATACTGCATATCTGTTGATTCACATCTGATAGACTGGGTAATTTCAAATCCAAAACAAAATTATGT
>JAQZBX010079346.1:0-13999 GCA_029593785.1 Cabassous unicinctus | reverse complement strand
CTCAGGATTGGGGAATAAAATATGGACTAGAGTAGACTTATTGGTATTATACTATAGACTTGTTGTGATTCTAGCAATGGAAGAAATTATATCATTGATGTGGAGACAGTGGCCACTGGAGGTGCTGTAGACAGGGAGAGGGAAAAAGAGGTGCAATATGGGGACATTTTCAGGACTTGGAATTGACCTAAGTGATATTGCAATGATAGATACAGGCAATTATGTATCTTGCCATAACCTACAGAACTGAGTGGGAGAGAGTGTACACTACAGTGTAAACTATAATCCATGCTTAGTGACAATGCCCCAGGATGCGTTTATCAATTGCAATGAATGTGCCACACTAATGAAGGCCTTTGTTTGTGTGGGAGGGTGTGGGAGGTGTGGGGAGCAGGGCATATGTGAATCCCTTATATATTCTCTGTAACATTTATGTAGTCTAAGTATCTTTTAAAAAATAAGAAAAATGAAAAGAAAAGAAAAAAACCCTTATTGGATATGTGTTTTCCAAATATTTTCTCCCATTGAGTGGGCTGCCTTTTCACCTTCTTGATGAAGTCCTTTTGTAAATTTGCATTTGGGGGTGGGGGACTGTATCTCATACTCATTTTGGAATCTTTCCTTCTATTAGTGCCTCAGAAGAAACAAAGACAGGAGGAATTCCATTCTAAGATCCTGTTAAAAATAGATCCATTACAGAACCTAGGTGTGAGCAGCATTGGTACATATCAAATAAGGTTCTAAATATTTCTAAAATATGTCTCATTTTTTCTATTTCTAATACCACCATCTTTGATCAAGACCTCATAATCACTGCTGTTCTAGTTTGCTAGGCTGCTGAATGCAATATATCAGAAATGGGTTGGAGTTTACAATAGGAATTTATTAGCTTACAAGATTACAGTTCTGAGGTCAAGAAAATCAAGGCATCATTAAGACAATACTTTCTTCCTGAAGACTGGCTGCCAGTGTTCCTGGACTCTTCTGTCACAGGGCAAAGCACATGACAGCGTCTTCTGGTCTCTCTCTTCTCTTCCAGGTTTTATTGTTTCCAGCTTCTTGCTTTCCTGGTTTTCTCTTTCTCTGTCTGAATTTCATTCTCTTATAAAGGACTCCAGTAAGGGGATTAAGACCCACCCTGAATGAGGTGGGTCACATCTTAACCTAAGTTAATATCCTTCTCACCAAAAGTAAAGATCCTTACCTATAAATGGTCCACACCAACATGAATGGATTAACTTTAAGAACATACTTTTTGGGGTACATACAGCTTCTAACCATTACATCTGCCTTCCCCAATTAAATCTGTTCTCCATATCATCATCATATTGATGGATCTAAAACGCAAATATTACCTTCTCACTTATCTGCTTTAAATCTTTCAAAATCTACAGTAGCCTAGCCCTACAAAAAGTGTGTCTTAAATTTTAATACGAATCTCTTGGGAATCTTATTAAATTGCAGATTCTAATTCAGTAGCTTTGGAATGTGGCCTCCAAGACAGCATTTCTAAAAAGTTCTCAAGTGAAGCTGCTGCTGCTGCTCTAAGAACCCCATACTTTAAGTACCAAAAGTACCAGTTTTAGCTCTTTAGCTGTGGCATACAAAGACCTTCTGAACTCACCTACATTTCTGATTTAATCTCTTATCTGTCCCCATGCACACAATTTATGCTTTTTATTATTCAATCTTTTTTTTTCTCTCACCTCTTTTTTTATTAGAGAAGTTTTAGTTTTACAGAAAAATCAAGCAGAAAATATAAAGTTCCCATTTACCCCGCATCATTATTAACATCATATGTTAGTTGGTATATTTGTTACAATAGATGAGAGAATATTATCATAATTTACTATTAACTATAGTCCATGTTTTACAAGAGAGTTTCCTGTTTGTGTTGTAAAGCCCTATGGGTATTTTCTTTTAACTTTTTATTCTAGTAACATACATAAACTAAAATTTCAACTTTGAACAAATTCAAATATATAATTCACTTGTATTAATTACATTCACAATATTGTGTTACCATTACCACCATCCATTACCAAAATTTCTCCAGCACACCAAATAGAAACACTGTACAATTTAAGCATTAATTCCCCAATCTGTACTCCCAGCCCCTGGAAACTTATACTCCACATTCTGGCTCTATGAATTTGCTTATTCTAATTATATCATATCAGTGAGATCAAACAACATTTGTCCTTTTGTGTCTGGCTTATTTCACCCAACAGGATTCATCTGATACATATTGTTGCATATATCAGAACTTCATGTAACTAAATAAAATGCCATTGTATCTATATACCACATTTTATTTATTCATTCATCAGATGATGGATTCTTGGGTTGCTTCCATCTATTGGCAATTGTGAATAATGTTGCTATGACTACTGGTGTGCAAATATCTATTTGTGTCCTGCTTTCAGTCCTTTGGGGTATATTCCTAGAAGTGGAATTGCCAGGTCATATGGTAATTCTATACTTAACTTTCTGAAGAACTGCCTGTGGCAGTTTGAGATTATTTATGAATTCCAAAAAGAAAGATTATGTTTGTAAATTAATCTGTCCCTCTGGGTGTGATACCCTTTGAATGTATTAGATTCAGCTGGCATGTCTTGATTAAATTAGCTATTAAGATTAGGACTTTGATTCAACCACATCAGTAGGGCATGTCTCAGATTGACTTCCTGCCTCCTTGGTGGGGTGATATAAATGGACACTCACTCAAGAACACACACGGAAGAGGAGAGAGCTCTGATATGTTTGATCCTGGAGTCTCAGAGAGAGCTGAGCCATTTGCCTGATAGTTTGCTGCTGAGCAGCTGAGAAAGCCTGTAAAAAACAAATGCTGACATAGGAAGCCCCAAGAGATGAGATCTATTCCAGCCTACAACTGAGATCAGAAGAAGCTGGGCCCACAGAGCCTTAAGAGGAAGAAGGAAGAAGAAACCAGGCAGAGATTGTCCGCTATCTTGCTTCAACACATGGCAGCTGACTTTGGTGAGAAAGAAACCTCGAGTTGAACTCTTTAGGGCCTTGTAACTGTAAGCTTTTACCCCAAATAAATACCCTTTATAAAGGCCAACAGACTTCTGATACTTTGCATCAGCACCCCTTTGGCTGACTAATACACTGCCAAACTGTCTTCTACAGTAGCTGCACTATTTTACATTCCCACCAGCTGTGAATAAGTGTTCCTGTTTCTCCACATCCTCTCCAATATTTGTAATCTTCTGTTTTTTTAATAGTAGCCATTCTAGTGGGTGTGAAATGATATCAAATTGTGATTTTGATTTGCATTTCCCTAATAGCTAATTTTGTTGAGCAACTTTTCATGTGCTTTTTGGCCATTGGTATATATTTGGAGAAATGTCTATTAAGGTATTCAGGTCTTTTACCCATGTTTTAATTGGGTTGTCTTTTTTATGGTTGAGTTGTAGGATCTCTTTATATGTTCTGGTTAGTAAAATCTTATTGGCTGTGTGGTTCTAAATATGTTCTCTCATTGAATAGGTTCTTTTCACTTTCATGATAAAGTCCTTTGAAGCGCAAAAGTTTTTAAATTTGAGGAGATCCAAGATGGCAGAGTAGGGAATGACAGCCTGCACTCCCCCTCCAGAAACTGTGGAAAGGTAGCAGGTTTACCTGGTAGAAGGGATATTTAGAACCATGGGGGCAATTGGAGAGGGCAGCTAGATAGAGGGGACCCAGTTGGCCAAAAGAGAAAGAAGCTGTGGGAAGTAGAACAGGTAAGCCAGTGCCCAGCTGGCTCAGAGAGGGAAGCTGGAGAAGTGATTTGGCTGGAAGACTAGCCCGCATCTGACTCTGAGAGTGAGGAAAACCACCAGGTGACCAGAGGTGTGTCCCTGTCTAGTAGGCTCTCAAGGTGGGGGAGCTGTGGGGCAAACAGGTGTGGGGACCTGCACCAGCCAGCTCAGGAAGGGAGAGGAGGAGGGGAGGAAATAGGGCGGGTGGACCAGATCTCAGCCGGTTCTGGGAAAAAGAGAGATGCCAGCCAGCTCTGAAGCAGCTCCAGAGAGAGGAGAGAGGGGAGCTGATCAGGCAGGTTGTCATACCCACCTGCCTGGGAAAGAAAGGAACTAGGTCAGCGATGGGGTGGGCTGACAGGCACCCAATAGCCCAGACAAGAGGGGAACCAGGAGAAGCAGCCGGATAGCTCTCTCAGATGCCTAACTGACCTGAGGTGAGGGAAAGGGGGCCAGGGAGAAGCAGATGGCAAGCCGTCAGATGCCCAACCCTGCTGAGGGAAAGGGGGGCAGGGAGAGGCAGCCAGCAAGCTATCACGTGCCCAACTGGCCTGGAAGAGAAGAGAACCAGATAGTGATCCAGCAGGTTTTCAGGCACCCCGCTGGCTCCCTGGGGGAGAGGGGCTGCAGGATAAGCAGCCTCATGACAGGGAACTTAGACTGGGTTTTTAAAAAGGTTTTTAAAATTTCTATTTTCTATTTTTAATTTTTTAAAATTCTTTATTCTTTATTTTTTAAATCTACCTCTAAGCACCCTAGCTGCAGAGGGCAGGCTTCATTGTGATTGATTGGTGAGCACTGTTAGCCTGACATGGTTGCTAGTGTCCTGAGAGGGAGACTTGTGGGTTTTTTCTTTCTTTTTTCTCTTTTTTTTTCTCCTTATTTTCTTTCTTTTCTTTCTTTCATTTTCCCTCTTCCTTTGCTTTTCTTTCATTCTACCTTCTACTGTTTGGACTTCATTTTCTTTCTTTTCTTCTCATTTTCTGGTCTTTTATTTTATTTTTTCCTGTTTCTTTTTCTTCTTCTTCTTCTTCCACAATTTTTTATTCTTATTCCTTTTTATTTTTTATGATTTTTGACTCTTATTACTTTTTTTTCCTGCCTCTTTTATGGTTCCTTTTCCATCCTTTTATTTAGTATTATTATTCTTTTTCTCTTCTTCTTTCTTTCCTTTTTTATGGTCTTAATTTTTTTTGGATTAACATGGACAACTACAAGGATATTGAATAAATGGAACCAAGTGTCAAAGGGGACCCTTAACACAAAACAAATTGAAATAAAACCCTACAGTAGAAAGAGAAGCTAACCAACTGAATAAACCCATGAAAATAAACAGATGCCTAGACCCCAGCAAAAAAATTATAAGCTATACTAAGAAACAGGAAGACATGGCACAGTCTAATGAACAAACTAAAAAGCAGGAGGAGACAAAGAACATGGAACAACTAATCAAGGATATCCAAACAAATATCATGAATCAACTTTATTCCATGAAGGAAGAGATAAAGGATATGAAGAAGACACAAAAGAAACCATAAACATACAGTAAAAAGATAATATCTGATGGTGATGAAAGGCACAATACAAGAAATAAATATGCTAAAATATATAACAGCAGATTTGGACAGACAGAGGAAAGAATTAGTGATGTGGAAGATAGAACATCTGAAATTGCATAGGTAGTAGAACAGATAGATTAAAAAATTAGAAAAAAATTGAGCAGGGACTCAGGGACTTGACTGACAACATGAAATGCCCAAACATACACATTATCGGCATCCCAGAGGGAGAAGAGAAAGGAAAGGGGAAGAAATAATGGCCTAAAATGTCCAAATTCTTATGAGGGACATGGAGTTACATGTCTGGGAAGTGCAGCACACTCCAAACAGTATAAATCCTAATAGACCTACCCCAAGACACATACTTATCAGATTGTCAAATGTCCAAGACAAAGATAGAATTCTGAAAGCAGCAAGAGAAAAGAGATCCATCACTTATAAGTGAAGCTCAATAAAATTAAGTGCTGGTTTCTCATCTGAAACAATGGAGGCAAGAAGGCAGTGGAATGACATAAAGTGCTAAAAGAAAAAAAACCTGCCAACCAAGATTTCTGTATCCAGCAAAGCTGACATTCAAAATGAGGTAAAATTCAACATATTCACAGATAAACAGAAATTGAGAGTTTGTCAGCAAGAGTCCTTCCCTTCAAGAAATGCTCAAGGGAGTTCTGCAGGTTGGAAGGAAAAAACAGGAGACAGAAGGTTGGAGGAGAGTATAGAAAGGAAGATTATTACAAAGAGTAACTAAAAGGATAAAAAGAGAAATAAAAGCAAACTAGACATATATAAACCTAAAGAAAAAATGACTAATCTAGATCCTGCCTTGACAGTAATAACATTGAATGTTAATGGATTAAACTTTCATCAAAAACACAGACTAACAAAATGGATAAGGAAATATGACCCATTGATATGCTGTTTACAAGAAACTCACTTTAGACCCAGGGATGCAAGGAGGTTGCAAGTGAAAGGTTGAAAAATGATTTTACACAGAAACAACAACCAGAAAAAGGCAGGAGTACCTATACTGATATCGGACAAAATAGTCTTTAAATGTAAAACTTTTGTAAGAGACAAGGAAGGACTCTGTATATTAATAAAAGGGATAATCTATCAAAACTAAATAACTATCATAGATATTTATGCACCTAACCAGTGTGCCTCAAAATACATGAGACAAACATAGCAAAACTAAGGGGAGAAATAGATGCCTCTACAATCATAATGGGGGACTTCAATACACCATTATCACCATTACACAGAACATCTTGACAGAGGGTTAATAAACAGAGACCTTAAATAATAAATTAGAGGAACTAGACCTAATAGAAATATACAAAGCATTACACCCAAATACAGCAGAATATATATTCTTCTCGAGTGCACATGGATCATTCTTCTGGATGGACCACATGCCAGGTCACATAACAAGTTTCAACAAATTTAGAAAGATTGAAATTATACAAAGTAATTCCTCTGACCACAATGGAATGAAGCTGGAAATTAATAAGTGGCAGAGAACCAAAATAGGCAAGAATATGTGGAAGTTAAACAACACACTCTTAAACAATCAGTGAGTCAAGGAAGAAATTGCAGAAGAAATCAGTACCTACCTTGAAACAAATGAAGATGAGAACAAAACATATCAAAACTTATGGGATGCAGTTAAAGCAGTGCTGAGAGGGAAATTTATTGCCATAAATGCTGATATTAAAAAAGAAGAAACAGTTAAAATCAAAGACCTAACTGCACACATGGAGGAACTAGTTAAAGAACAAACTAATCCCAAAGCAAGAAGAAAGAAGGAAATAACAAAGATCGGAGCAGAAATAAATGAAATTGAGAATTAACAAACACTAGAAAATTTTAACAAAACCAAAAGCTGTTTCTTTGAGATTAATAAAATTGACAAACCCTTAGCTAGACTAACAAAGAAAAACAGAGAGAAGATGAAAATAAGTAAAATCACGAGTGAGAGAGGGTATATCACCACTGATCCCAGAGAAATAAAGAGTATCATAAGAGGATGCATTGAAAAATTGTATGCCAACAAGATGGATAACTTAGATGAAATGGACAAGTTTCTAAAAACACACAATCAACCTGCATTGACAAAAGAAGAAATAGAAGAACTCACTAGACCAATCACAAGTAGTGAGATTGAATTAGTCATCAAAATCCTCCCAAACAAGAAAAGCCCAGGACCCATGCCTTTACAGCTCAATTCTACCAATCATTCCAGAAAGAACTAACACCAATCCTGCTTCAACTCTTACCTAACTCATTCTATGATGCCAAGGTCACCCTAATACCAAAGCCACATAAAGATACCTCAAGAAAAGAAAACCAGAGATCAATCTCTCTAATGAACTTAGTAGCTAACATCCTCAACAAAATAGTTGTTAATTGTATGCAACAATACATCAACTAATTATCAAGTGGGTTTTATCCAAGGTATGCAAGGATGGTTCAATATTAAAAAAAAAATCAATGTAATACAGCACATTAAGGAATCAAAAGAAAAAAATCACATGATCATCACTATTGACACAGAAAAGACATTTGACAAGATATAGCATCCTTTCTTTTCTTTTCTTTTTTTTTTCCACTGGGACGTCCCAGGGATCGAACCTAGGTTCCTCCATATGGGAGACGGACACCCAACCATTGAGCCACATCTGCCCCCCAGCATCCTTTCTTGATGAAAACACTTTGAAAGATAAGCATAGAAGGAAACTTTCTCAACATGATAAAGGGTATATATGAAAAACCTACAGCTAACATCATATGCAGTAGTGAAATCCTAAAGTCTTTCCCTCTAAGATCTGGAACAAGACAAGGATGCCACTGTCACCATTCTTATTTAACATTGTATTATAATTACTTGCTTGAGAGCACTTAGGCAAGAAGAAGAAATAAAAGGCATCCAAACTGGAAAGGAAGAAGTAAAACTTTCACTATTTGTAGATGACATGAGCTTATATGTAGAAAGCCCCAAAAATCTACAACAAAGCTTCTAGAGCTGATAAACAAGTTCAGTAAAGTGGTAAGATATAAGATCAACACACAAAAATCAGCAGCATTTCTGCACACTAATAATTCCAGAGGGAAAAATTCCATTTACAATAGCAACTAAAAGAATCAAATATCTAGGAATAAACTTGACTAAGAATGTGAAGGACTGGTACACAGAAAACTATACAACATTGTTAAAGGAAATTTAAAAAGACCTAAATAGTGGAGTGGGCTTAGCTCAGTGGTTGAATGTCTGCTTTGCACATATGAGGTCCTGGGTTCAATCCCCAGTACCTCCTTAAAAGAAAACAACAACAACAACAACAAAAAACCCTAAATAAATGGAAGAATAGTCCATGTTCATGGATTGGAAGACTGAATATCATTAAGATGTCAATCCTACGCAAATTGAGTTACAGATTTAACATAATCTCCATAAAAATTACAACAGCATTTTGTACTGAACTGGAAAAACCAATTATGAAATTTATTTTTAAGGGCAAGGGGCCCTGGATAGCCAAAAACATATTGAAAAAGAAAAATAAAATTGGAGGAATCATGCTACCTGACATTAAAGCGTACTACAATGCTACAGTGGTCGAAAATGCATGGTATTGGCACAAGGATAGAAATACTGACAAATGGCACTGAATTGAGAATTCTGATACAGATCCACACATATATGGCCAACTGATATTTTACAAGGCCACCAAGCCCACTCAACTGGGACAGAATATTCTCTTCAATAAATGGTGCTGGGAGAACTGGATATTCATAGACAAAAGAATGAGAGGGGATCACCATCTCATGCCCTATACAAGGATTAACTCAAGATGAATCAAAGACCTACATGTAAAAGCCAAGACCATAGATCTCCTAGAAGATAATGTAGAGAAACATCCATGGGATCTTGTAGCAGGAAATGGTTTAATAAACTTTACTCCTAAAGCATAAGCAACAAAAGAAAAAAAATAGATAAATGGGACCTCCTCAAAATTAAAAGTGTTTGTGCTTCAAAGGAGATTGTCAAGAAAATGAAAAGGCAGCCTACTCAATTGGAGAAAATGCTTGTGAACCACTTATCTAATGAGAGTCACATAGCCAGCATATATATATATATATATTTTTTTAAATTTATTGAAATATATCATTCATACATGAACATACATAAACTATAAGTGTTCAGTAAACATCGTGAACTTACAAAACACACATACATAACATCACACAGGGCTCCCACACATTACCCCCCCCAAACACCCTGCATTGTTGTAAAACATTTGTTAACAAATCATGAAAGAGCATCATCAAAATGTTGCTACTAACTGTAGTCTGTATTTTCCTCCCCTATACATTTTTTAAAGGATTTATTTATTCATATTTTACTTTCATACATTTTTACCCACCCCCCAACCCCCCACCTCTCCCACCCCAATTTTGCTGTTTCTGTCTCCATTCACTGGGCAACTCTCTGTGTCTGTTTCCTGCCCTCTTCTCATCCTTCTCCTGCCTTCACTGGGATTTGATCCTCTGAATCTCCAATGTGGGAGAAAGTTGTCCTACCGCATGTGCCACCTTAGTTCCTAGTTTTTCGGCATGTCTCGTCTTGCCTCTCCCTTATGTCACTCTCCTGTTACATCATCATCTTGCTGCGTGGCCTGTGGGGCCTGGCGGTGCACCCTCGCACTGGGCCTAGTAGCCCACGCGCCTTCTATAGTTTCCTTTTTTAAATTTTTACTGGCAGGTCCCAGGAATCGAACCCAGGTCCCTCCATATGGGAGACGGATGCCCACCCACCTGAGCCACATCTGTTCCCCTGCTATATCTCTTAAGGTTGACTAAAGATACCCAAAGTTACAGCCTTTTCACATACACGCTGGTCATATAATAAATCAGTCTTAGTTTATCACCAGCACTCTAAAAACCAGATCTAGGGAGAAAAACTAGGACTGGGGACACATGCATGGTTTCTAATATAGCGAATGTTTAGCCTACCCTGATTATCACAAAATCAGGTCAGTGAGAATATTCACAAGCAAACATATTAATAAAGAAATTCTACATCTCAATAATAAAAAGACAAATAACCCATTTTAAAAATGAGCAAGAGATTTGAATAGACACTTTTTGAAAGAAGAAATACAAATGGCTAAAAAGCACATGAAAAGATGCTCACCATCACTAGGTATTAGGAAAATGCAAATCAAAATTACATTGAGATATAATCTTACCCCTATTACGCTGACTGCTATTTAAAAATCAGGCAACTACAAGTGTTGGAGAGGATATAAAGGAATAGGAACAATCATCCGCTGCTGGTGGTAATGTAGAATGGTGCAGCCATTATAGAGGATGGTTTGGTGGTTCCTCGGGAAGCTAAGTATAGAATTGCCATATGATCCAGCAATCCCACTACTAGGAATATACCCAGAAGAATTGAAAGCAGGGACATCGTAGCAGTTTGGCAGTTTGATGTAGTTATGAATTCCAAAAATAGATATTGGATTATGCTTGTAAACTGGTCTGCTAATCTGGGCATGATTACGTTATGATTAGGGCGTTGATTGGGCCATGTCAGTAGGGCGTTGAGCCCCACCCCTTGGTGGGTGGGTTCTCAAAGATAAAAGGCATGGCAAAGGACAGAATTGCAGTAGTTCTGGCATTAGAGTTTTGATGCTGGAGCCCGGGGAGGTGAACAGATGGAGGAGCTTGTTTGTGAGGAAGGAGAGAAGGCCCTGGGATAGAGATGAGCCATTTGCCTGATAGTCTACAGCTGGCCTTGTGGAGAGAGGCAAAGCCTAGAGATCCTCATACTCTACAGCTGACCTTGTGGAGGAAACAGAGGAGCTAAGCCTGGAGAGAAAAGGAACCCTGGGAAGAGAGGAACCCAAGAAGCCTGAACCCTGGAAAACGTCAGCAGCTGTCTTGCTCCAACACGTGGCAATGGACTTTGGTGAGGGAAGAAACTTATGCTTTATGGCCTGGTAACTTGGACTTCTATCCCAAATAAATGCCCTTTATAAAAACCAACCGATTTCTGGTATTTTGCATCAGCACCCCTTTGGCTGACTAATACAGACATGAACAGATATATGCACACCCATGTTCATCATGGCATTATTCACAACTGCCAAAAGTTGGAAGCAACACAAGTGTCCATCAATAGATGAATGGATAAGCAAAATGTGGTACATATATACAATGGACTATTACACCGCTGTAAGAAGTAATGAATTTTTAAACATGCAACCATATGAATGACTCTTGAAGAACTTACGTGGAGTGAAGTAGGCCAGTCACTAAAGGACAAATATTGCATGACCTCACTGATATGACCTAAGCATATTGAGCAGACTCACAGACATAGATTCTGGAAGATAGGTTACCAAGATACAGAAAGGGAGTGGAGAGTGGTGAGCCGATGCTCAAACTGCATAGAACCTCTGATAAGGTGGGAGGGGGTGGTTTGGCAGTGGGTGGGTGTGATCTTGGTGCAGGGATGTGAGTGGGGTCAACAGTGCTGAAGTGTGAGGCTGAGCAGGGTTGGGAGGGTTGGAGTATCCATGGATTTGGGAGGGCTGCATGAAGGAAAAGGTGAACTCTGGTGAGGTGGAGGTCTGTGGTTGAAAATACAATTAGGAGAATATTTTTTGACTTCTATGACAGGGGAGGTCACTGGTGCATGGTGTCAGAAGCGGGGAGATGTGTGGGTAAGGGTGCACCTTGGGCATGCCTCTATGGAACATGAACCAGTGGGTGGGGACCCACACAATAACCAACAAAATATTAAACTCCCATCCTGGGGAGTCCTGCTATATTCTCTAATAGAGGGGCAAGAATCTCTCAAGTACATAGGCAGTGCCTAATAAAAGAGAATGGACCAAAATGTCAAGTCCTCAATATTAATGCATAACTATGAACCTTATACTTATAAAATTGAAACTTAATATAGCATTAAGTATTGTCTAAGAGTTAACTCCTGAAAACCTCCTTGTTACTCAAATGTGTACTCTCTAAGCCAAACTTAGCAAATAAATACACTATCTTCCTCCCAGTGTAGGACATGACTCCTGAGGATAAGCATCCCTGGCACTGAGGGATTAATACCAAGCACCAAGAAGTGATGCATTTTGAAAAAGACCTTGACCAAAAGGGAGAAACATCAAATACAAAAGAGTTTTTACAGCTAATTTCAAAATGAGTTGGGTGTTCATTCCAGAGGTTACTTTTATGCATATCTCACTATCACTGTGAACAAAGCCTCAAATAGGGATGCTCCTGAAGACTCTAGAGCCATCCGGTCACTACAGGTAAGGCACATAATCCCTTGAAATCAGCACTCTGTCAGTGGGCCTTATCTTGAAATATATGACAACCTATTTCCCCAATGTAACAGAGATAAACTCATTTATAATTTCCCTACCCAAGATTCTTCTACCCCTTTTCTTTGAGCTTACAATTAGCACTATACTCATTAAATATATGTCTCAGAGACTTAACTCTTCAGTCTGTTCCTATGCTAGTTGAGCCCTGAATCTCAGCAGAGTTGCAGCCAACACCTGCTTTCCAGATCTTCAGACTTGCCCAGGACAAGTAACAAAATGATAATGATGGACAACCACCATCCCCAAAAAGAGAGAGTATCTACAACTGCAAGCAAAACAGTTCCTTCCATCTGCCCTATAAGATCTAAGCCCCCTCTCAATCTGAAGCAGAACAGGTATCACCGTTCCAAAATCCTCAAGATTGAGGAATGAACAAACATGGGGCAGGGGAATACAACCACGGACAAAGGAAACTTGTAAATATTGTAGTAAAGGAAGAACATGTAACATTGTTATAAAGATAGTGGTTACCAGGGGTGGTGAGGGTCAGGGGAAGGAGTAATAGGTAGAACATAGGGCATTTGTAGGACACTGGAATTAAGTGTAAATCACAATGTGAACAATAGAATTTGTTAGTAGTAATGCTTCAATATTTGTTCATGAATTGTAACAAATGTACCGCACAATTGTAAGATGTTATTAATAGGGGAAGATGTGTGTGTGTGTGGTCATGGGAATAACTTACAGTTTCAATGTAACTTTTCTGTAATCTAAAACCTCTTTTAAAGTAAACCTTATTTTATTAAAAAGTTTTTAAATTTGATGAGGTCCAATTTATCACTTTTTTCTCTTTTTTTCTTAGGCTGTGGCGGTAAACTCTAAAAAACATTGCCTAATATAAGGTCCTCAATATGCTTCCCTACATTTTCTTCTAGGATTTTTATAGTTTGATTCTTATGTTTAGATCTTTGATCCATTTTGAGTTGATTTTTGTAAATGGTGTGAAGTAGGGGTTCATCTTCATTCTTAAATATGAATATCCAGTTTTCCCAGCACCATTTGTTGAATGATTATTTCCCAATTGAGCAGACTTGGTGCCCTTGTCTCACTCAGTTGACCAATAAATGTAAGGGTTTATTTCTAAACTCTCAATTTGATTCCATTGGTCCATATCTCTGTCCTTGTGCCAGTACAATGCTGTTTTTTTTTTTTTTTAAGATTTATTTTATTTACTTGATCCATTTTAACCCCCCCTTCCCCATTTGCTGTTTTGTGTCCATTCACTGGGCAATTCTCTGTGTCTGTTTCATCTCTTCTCATCCTCCTCCTCCAG
>JAQZBX010079345.1:0-14021 GCA_029593785.1 Cabassous unicinctus | reverse complement strand
ATGTCCAGAGGCTGATGGCCGCGTGGACTCCTTACCTGTCTGACGATTTAGGCTGATGGCCTTCTCTCTGCACGTCTGCAGAGAGCTGGGAGCGCCTTCCACGGAGGTCGCTGGTGCTAGCAGCGGCGTCGGGCCCTTGCCGAGGTCAGCAGCAGCGTTCCGGGTTGCTTTAATGTTCCGGGGGCAGCGTGCCCCACGTTGGGCGCCAAATGTTGTCTCTCCGACTGATGGTCGGAGAGGTGATTTTCCCCGGCGGAGTTTCTCCAACTGATGGTTGGAGGGCTTTCTCCGGCTGATGGCCGGAGGCTGAACGATGGGGGAACAGGTAGGCGGCGGGGAGAAAGGACAGAGACAAGAGACTCTGTTCTCCGGGTGGAAGCAGAAACCAAGAGCCTTTATTGAGGAAGTGCACAAGCATATATAGGCATGGGTTGTCAGGGCGGGGCTGACGGAAAGGAGGTGGAGCGAGGGGCTGGGCCTGGTGGTGGTGGCGGGAAGGGGGGGTTGGCCCTGGCGGCGGTGGCTCATGAGCTGATGGACTGAGGGAGTGGCCAGTGTCGTCTGTTGCCCGTGATAGGGAAGGAGGGGGAAAGGAGAGAGGGGGAGGTTTCACACCACAACAGTCTATATTGTTACATGTAGATACAATTTATTTATTTTTGCCGCTGTAGAATATTCCTTTGTTTGAAAAGATGTAGTCATTTTTGTAATTCCCTGCTGAGAAGGGATTATTCAAATTCACTGCTTGCTTTAACAAATAGTAGTCTAATGAAGATGTCTGCATTTATCTTCTTAGACATGTAAGTGAGAGTTTCTCTAGGTCACATCACCAGATTGCTTGGTCACAGGGTGCTTGCATTTTCAACTTTACTAAGTGCTGTCAAATTACTTCCTGAAGAGGTTTTATCCTTTAATAGTTTCACAAGCTATATTAGTGTCCTCTTTTCATTCATCCTCACCAACATGTTGCTGTCGGATGTTGGTGGTAATTGGATAAAGTAACCTGTTACTTTGTGTTTCTCTTGGTATAAGTGAGAGTTAACACCTTTCCATATAATGGTTGGTGATTCCAGTTTCCAGTGCTCTTTATCTCAGTGAATTATACCTCTGTTCATTTGGTTGCATCAGCCAGAAACCTAGAAGGCATTCTTGACCCTCTATTCCCCTTATTGGTCATCAGTTTCTGTTGATTCTTCCTCCTAAATGTGTTTCAATATGCTTCTCTTTTTGGGTGTCTCCTCCAGCATCCTACTCAAAGTTACCATCCTTGGTCTAGTCTATATATTACTACAGAACACTCCTAACACCCAGTTTTTCTTCCCTCCAATGCATTATCCAGCCACACATCAACTAGGGTAATCTCCCTGAGAGGAAACCCTACATGAATTAAAAATATATATATTTAAATTTTTTTATTTTTTTAAAGATATTTAGATTACATAAATGTTACTTAAAAAATATCAGGGATTCCCATATGCTCTACTCCCCACACCTCCCTATTTCCCAACATTAACAACATCCTTCATTAGTGTGGTACATTCATTGCAATTGATGAACACATTTTGGAGCATTGCCACTAAGCATGGATTATAGTTTACACTCTCTCCCACTCAATTCTGTAGGTTATGGCAAGATATATAATGACCTGTGTCTATCGTTGTAATGTCAATTGAGTAATGTTTTTCTTTCTAAGGGTGGCCATAACAAATCACTACAATTTTGGCAGTTTAAAACAATAGAAATTTATTCTTTCAGAGTTCTAGAGGCTAGAAGTCTGAAACTGAATGTTGGCGGGGCCATGCTCTCGCTGATGGCTCCAGAAAAGGATCCTTTCATGCCTCTTTCTTCTGCTGGTGGCTGACACTCCCTGGTGTTCTGTAGCTTTTAGCTGCATAACTCTAGTTTAATCTGCCTTCTTCTTCTGATGGCCTTCCCCACTGTGTGTCTGTATCCTCCTCTTCTTAGATGGACGCCAGACACATTGGATTAGAGCTCATCCTATGTCGGCATTTCATCTTAACTTGATGACCTCTTCAGTGAACTTCTTTCCAAAAAAAGTTCACATACAGAGGTAGCAGGAGGTAGGACTTTAACATACTTTTGGGGGGATACCATTCAACGTGTGAGAAGAAGTGAAAATGAGCAGTAAATATATCATTCTGTCTCACATACACATATACACAGATATTTCCCAACAGATTCAAAGAAATAATTTGGTGTTCTAACCGTTATTTAAGAATAATTAATCATTTTGTTAAAAATTAGCAGTATTTCTCCCCACCACTAAATTATTAACATAAGGGTTGGTGCTTTTCAATTACTATTTTTTAAACTATGATGAGATCCTTTGCTATAAATGTATACACAATCACCAAAAAGCCCAAAGATCTTCCTTCTAGGCCTTACTTATTATCTACTAGCTATTTGACTTCCAAAAAATTAAAGTGTGAGATTATCAAACTAGAAATCTAAAAACCAAACACATCCCTGTAATTGAATGCTATAAAATGGTTTTGTAACAATCATCCATTTAAAAATTCTATTTGTTTTAGCATTCTTCCTCAAATTATCATTATCTAAAATTGCAGTGTGCAGTTCATCCTTTCACATAATTGTAGTAACTTGGATCTTTGGTCAGACAGTATTTTTCTGCCTTTTTATAAGTCTCTGAAAATGCGTCTATCAAGGGAGTCTTCAAAGAACTGAGAGGCCATATAGTTTATTTCAGATATTTTAAGTCTGAACATTGGACAGTTCCTTTTTACAAAGGTTTATAATATAGACAATTTAATATTCTTTGTGCATATTTAAAGTTTTTTTTAACCTATAAAAAAAACTCCAGAATACCATTAGCACACCCAAGTTAATGTATTGCAAACTGAAAATACTTCTGTGCAGACAATGACCTCAGCATATATAACTTTGGTGCAGAGTATGTGCCATACATTAAATTATTGCTTATCTATTTACAGATAGTAGCTCAGCTGTTGAAAAGCTTTATATCAGTGATTTATTTGAGAGGTCACTTGGATTGGAAATGCCAAAGTGACTAGTTTGAGATATGTTTGAAATATTTTGGTTTACACTTAGTAATGATATATATATATAGGAGCCTTTGATATTTTCATCTAAATATTGTCCTTAGAGAAAACTCTAGTTACAATATTTTATATCTCTGCTATATGTTTCCAAAAAAGAAGATGCTGAAGTCTCTGATATCTTTATTTGCATTAATTGTGCAAAGAGAATAAATTTTCACATAAATATTACCATTGTAGTAATGCAAATATACTCTAAGGTTTTCCACATTCTTTGATTAATATTTCAAAGCACAGAGTCTCTGACCCAATTAGTCTTAGTGTTGTAGGAAGTAGATCACAAGCCATTAGCTTCCTGCTTTCCCTTGCTAATTGTTTTTTTGTCTACAGATTCTCAGGGTCCTAGAAACCTCCTTACTCCCTGGTTAGTTATTGCTTTCCCAAGGGGGATAATTTCACTGCATATATCTTTGATCACTTAGCACAAAGTCTTCATGAGTTTACTTGCAAATAGTTTGTGCATCAGACTATAAATTGCCTGATGTAATCCATTGTCAGTTCAGACCTAAGGAATGTGACTTTTGTGTTGACTCCATCTGTGACAGTTTGAAGCTTTTTGTAGATCCCAGAAAAGATCATGTTCTTGAAGTTAATCCATTCCTATGGGTGTGGGACACTTTGGTTGGATTGACTTCAGTTGTGGGGCCTTTGCTTGGGCAACTTTAGTGAGGCGTGATCCAGGGAGTTCTCAGCGTTCTTGCTGGAGTCTCGGATACACAGAGGACTGAAAGCAGAAACACACAGAGAAATGGAGCTGCCATTTTTGCCCTGACATGTGAAAGGACTCCAGGATCACCTACAGCTGTGGAAAGACAATGAAACCCGGAGAGGCTGAAAGAGGACGGAGGCTGGAATCATGGGAGCAGCTGAAGCAGAAGCAAAGTGACCAGGAAGAAAGAGGGGAGAGACAAACCATATGCCTGATTGCTCAGAGCTGAGCTCAGGGAGAAAGTGAGCCTGGAGGAAAAGGCAGAGACTGGTCACCATTTTGCTTTGCCACAAGGCAGGAGTCCAGGATCTTATTTGAAGAAAGAGGAATAAAAAGCAGCAGACACAGAAAGAAGGCCACAGAAACAGAGAGAAACCCAGAAGCTGAGAGAGAAAGCCCCAGGAGCCAGAAACTGACAGGAAGCACTTTAGCCAGAAGCTGAAAGCAACGAGGCTCAGAAGAGAGGGGAGAGACCAGCCAAAGTCACCACTGTGCCTTGCCATGTGCCTGATTGCCCACAGCTGCAGCTTGGGAAAAAGATCTCCTGATGATGCCTGGATTTGAACATTTTCACAGCCTCAGAACTGTAAGATTTTACCCTAATAAATTCCCATTATAAAAAGCCTATTTTCAATTGGCAGCCTGCAGCAAACTAAAACACCACCATACCTGGACAACGCCCATCCCAAAAAACAGAGAGTATCTACAACTGGAAGAAAGCCAACTCCATCCGTCTGTCCCGTGGGATCTAAGTTCCCAGCCCCGCCTCCCCCTTAATCGGAAGCAGAGTGAGCATCACCATGCCAAATCCTCAAGATAGAGGAACAAACAAACATAAGGGGGGAATGCAACTCTGGACTAAAGTAGCCTTATTATTATTCCAGTAATGGAAGAATTTGTAACATTGATATAAAGACAGTCATCACCAGAGTTTCTGAGGTGAGGGAGAGGAAAGAATAGGTGTAACATGGGGCATTTTGGGGACATTGGACTTGTTCTGCATGATATTGCAATGATGGGTATAAGCCATTACACATTTTGTAAAAACCTATAAAATTGTGTAGTGCAAAATGTAAACCATAATATAAACTATAGTCCATGCTTAGTAGCAATGCTTCAATATGTGTTTATCAATTGTAACAAATGTACCACACTAATGAAAGATGTTGTTAATGGGGGAAAGTGTAGGAAGGGGAGGGGGTGGGGTATTTGGAAATCTCCTATATTTTTGATGTAACATTTATATAATCTAAGGCTCCTTTAAAAATAAAGGAAGGGGAATGGATATAGCTCAAGTGGTTGAGCACCTGCTTCCCATGTACGAGGTCCCAGGTTCAATCCCCAGCACCACCTAAAAACAAAACAAACAAATAAATGAAAAAGCTAACTCTAATTGGGGAGCAGATACAGCTCAGTGATTGAGTGCCAGCTTCTCATGTATGAGGTCCTGAGTTCAATCACTGGTACCTCCTAAAAATAAAATAAATAAAATAAAATAAAAATAAAATAAAATAAAATAAAAAAGAGAAAAAAATCCACCATCACACAAATAAAATTCTATTAATAAATTATAATTGGTTGATTCAGTAAAAAAGCGAAGTTTTCCTATACTTTTCTGGAAGTATGTTTTTTTAAACAATGACTATTCTAAATATTTGGAGTTATTGGGAGTGTTGAATTATTGGGATAACATTTAAAAAATATTAAATATTGATTGCTAATTGCTGGATATATGCATATGTTAAGTCTATCCTAACGCAAAATAGAAGAGTGATGTAAAATGCTTATTTTAGTCAATTAGAAATTCTTAGTGGGTGAAAATGTCTGCTCAATTTAACTGAATAACTGTGTGTTATGCCTAGTTTGCCTATAAACTTGCTCCATTAATGTTCATCAACTCAGCCAAAAAATGTAAAATTGCTCTCTCTTAATGTTAAACTATTATTATTTATCAATTTGTTGTTATAATGCCCCTTTATTTGTTAAAATAAAAGGAATCTGATGGCTATCCTTACCAGAGTGTTATTTTAATGTGTCATTATGGTAGATTGAGTTATATACCCAAGAAAAAACCATGTATGTTCTTAATCTTAATACCATCCCTGTGAGTGTGAACCCATTGTACGTTGTAAATAGGACATTTGGAGACTATTTTTAAGTTAAGGTGTGACCAGTTTAATCAGGATGGATCTTCATCCTATTACTGGAGCCCTTATAAAGAAAAAGCCATGAAGAACAGTCAGAGGCTGGAAGTCAAGGGAACTTGAAAGAGAAAGGAGAGGACATGGCCATGTGACGGGAAAGCCAAAGACTCCAAGGGTTGCTCGTCTACCAGAACATTAATGACCCAGGGAGAAAGCAAATCTAGATCTGAAACCATGAGCCAGTAAATGACCACTGTTAAACCATCCACTGTGTGGTATTTGTCTTAGCAGTCTGCAAACTAAGATAGTCATATGGAAAACTCTAATGGTTTTTAATAAAATTCTGGATCCAGACTGCCTGATTTGGAACCCGGGATCTGACACATACCAATTATCTAACCTTGGGTAAGTATTTAACCTCACTCTGCCTCTGTTTCTTTAACTGTACAATGCAGGATAATCATAGTTGCTAGACAACAAGGTTTTATTTTATTTTTTTTCTATACTAAACATTTATGGATTTGAAAACAATAGACATTAAACATGAAGCTTAGTAAGCATTAATGCTGATTCATTTACTTCAACTAATACAACTCTGAACTATTAATTTTCACATTGGTCAATGCTTTATGGCTTAAATTATATAAAAACATTTCATAAACATTGGAATTAACTCAACCATAAGTGGTCTTCAGTGTGTATTTATCTTCTCCCTCCCCCCAGATAGCTCCTTCATCTGTTTTGCTCATTGTTTTAGCTTGTTTGTGCTTGTTGTTTATACTTGTTGTCTGCTCGTTGTTTGGGCTCATTGTTTTTGTTCATTGTCTTTCGCTCATTGTCTGCTCATTGTCTGAACCCAAGACCTCCCATGTGGGAAGCAGGCACTCAATTGCATGAACCACATCTGCTCCCTGCTCGTTTGTTTTTTGCTCATCTGCTTGTTGTCTGTTCGTTATTTTTTTTTCCTCATCTGCATGTTTTTGCTCGTTGTCTGTTCATTTGTTTTTGCTCAATGTCTGTGCTCATTGTCTGCTTTTTGTTTGTGTTTGTCTTCTTTAGGAAGCACCAGGAACTGAACCCAGGACTTCCCATGTGGGAGGCAGGTGCTCAACTGCTTGAGCCACATCCGCTACCCAATGTCTATTTCACAATAGGAAATAAAGTTTCATAGCAAGATAACAGCTCCCATTTTATTTTTGGGTGCCAGAATCTTAGAGAATTATAAATGCAGTTCAAATAAAAAGTGTTCTTGTTTCACAACTGTTTTATTCCTTTACTCCAACAAATCTACTTAGCAATGTATTTTATTATGAAAAGTAAAAAATTTCCTTTCTTAAAAGAGAAATTCATTTCTGATTTCATAACTTTCAAAAGAGAAATGTTTGGTATGGTACTTCCACACATGTATGCTTAACATCACAATTTTTTCTAACACATTCTAAAGTTCATCACCATTACTATCTTCTTCATCAAGGAGACCAGGAGATTAGGACACTGTAACTATAATCTGTAATGCTCCTGCTATTGTTTATGTCAGTTGCCTATTGTAACCGTTGGGGAATTTGATGTAATTATGAATTCCAAAAATATAATTGGATCATGCCTGTAATCTGATCTGTTAATCTGGGCATGATTGAATTATGATTAGGGCATTGACTGGGCCATGTCAGTCAGTAGGGAGTTGAGCCCCACACCCTGGTGGGTGGGGAATTGAATATAAAAGGCAAGGCAGAGAACAGAGTTAAAGCAGTCTTTGAGAAGAAGCTTTGATGTTGGAAAGAAGGTCCCATGAGAAGAGAAGCGAACCGTTTGCCTGATCACCTACAGCTGACCTTGTGGAGGAAACAGGAGCTAAGCCCGGAGAGAAACGCAGCCCCGGGAAGAGAGGAACCCAAGAAGCCTGAACCCTGGGCAAATGTTGGCAGCTGTCTTGCTCCAATACGTAACACTAGACTTTGGTGAGGGAAGAAAGTTATGCTTTATGGCCTGGTAACTGTGGACTTCTACCCCAAATAAATACCCTTTATAAAGACCAACCCATTTTTGGTATTTCACATTAGCACCCCTTTCGCTGACTAATACACCTATTAATCTAACTTCATCTTGCTTTTTTTTTTTAAAGTGGTTTTTGGTCAATAATTTATATTTACCTACATATTTTTTCAATTTCTTTCCTCACAATTGCTTATACACCAGTCCTTTCTTTGGTATTCAATGAATTGCTTGTTGAGTACATGCTTTTGATGAGGCTTTGAGGGCAGTGAACTGTTTTGATCCTTATCTTGTTTGAAGATGTCTTTATTTCACCCTTATTTTGTGACATGGTGATTTTCTGCTGCTCTTGGGAAATGGCCAGCAACATCTCTGCTCTAGTCTGAGAATCTCCTGGACTCTGTCCTAATGCTCAAGTTAGAGGTCTCTCTCTGGTCAGGACTCTTCACCAAGAATGAATCCTTAGTCCTGGAACCTTCTCTTTACCTCAAATAATCCAGTAATTTTGAGGGAGCTGGAATCCCTTCAGCCTCACACAGCCCAGGCGCCCAGGCTCAACTGTGGAAGCATCCACAGAGAACTACATTTCCCAGAGTCCCAGGTTGTTTTGAAATAGAGTAAATCTCCTAAAGTAAATAGAAAAGTCTGAAAAGTAGAAATGTTTCAAAATATTTTCTATTATGGTTATTATTTAAATATCCAATTATTATTTAATATATGTATCTTTATATTTATCTTTCAAAAAACCTTATGAATTAAGTTTACTTAACTTGGAACAATTAGATGCAGCCTCCATACCCATTGCTCAATATCATTCAGTCTAGTCACAGTTGTGGTTGGGAGGTTGTCCAGAGTTCTTCTCCCTACTTTGTATCTTTCAAAAAAAACATAGCATAGTTTGATGCATGTGGTTATTCCTTTACTATTGAAATAGTATTACACTCTTTGCAACCTGTTTTCACTCCTCTTCCCATCTCTCTCCCCACATCATTTCAAACTAGATTCTTTTAAAATGGTGAAATAGTTCACAATATTGGTTTAGTGGTATACACAGACACTCTCTTTTTTTAAAATGAGTATATGGGTGGTTTCCATTTTCACCTATGAAGCTGCTATAAAAATCTCTGTATGTTACCTCCTCATGCACATGTATAAATTTTTAACTGGGTTAGATTTCTGGAAATAAACTCTACTGTGTTACAAATCATGTGATGTTTAATATCATATACTGTAAATTGGCCTCTAAAATAGTTATTTCCCTTTATGGTATGATGCCCTGCAGTGTCTGCTAATATTTATTGATAAAATATGACTTATAGTTGATATTATCAAAATTTGAATACTTGATGATATTATGTTTCAGACATGCCACCTTGCTATTGTTATTTTATATTACTTTAATCACTTTCTATTTTTATTAGTCATTGTATTATTTCATCTGTGAATTGCTCGATCAAAGTCTTCATTTTTTCTATTGAATTGTTTGCCTCTTTCTCTGATTTGTTGATTATTGTAAATTATATTCATTATTTTTTCTGTAGCATATATTTCCCTGTTTTATTCCATCAACTATCTTTTAATTTTTCTTATAATTTCCTTTTTATAGACCAGGTTTAATTTGAGCATTAATAAGTGTTATAGATTTCTATAATTAATAATCACAAACATTTTTGTAGAATTTCATCTAATATTTTTCTAAAATCCATTTACACATATAGACCTTTCATCTACCTGAAAATAATTTTTGGAGTTTTGTAGTATATTAAAGTTTTGAGGTACTTTAATGTATTTTCCCTGAAGTAAAGCTTTTGTTTAAACACTGTTTAGTGAATGATACATCTATTATTTTTCCTTCATTTCCTCACATACATATATGCAACATTTTAAGACTCACAGATATTTCACATTTTAAAATCGTATCTTGGGTTTGCTCAATATGGCTGCCTACTGAATGAGGTAAGAATTGGAATACAATTTATATCCTTATAGTGTTTATACTCTTGCACTACTTTTTTCTGTTTTGATGTCATATGAGATTTAATCCTAGACTATTATTTCCAGAAACCATTCTTACATGATTTAACAAAATTACATAATCATTTAATTGCATACCTTTGCTTGTTGCAGTCAAATGAATCAACTTGGCTTTATTTCCTTCTTGCTGGAAACTTCTTGCAAATTACGGAAGTTCTTTTAGAGGTAATCTAAGGGCAATACATTTTTAGTCTGTGCATTTGTGAAAAACTGTTTATTTTATTCTCATACTTGAATTATTATTTATCTCTGTATGGAATTCTGTTTGAATGTATTTCCTTAGGGCATATTAACATATAAGTTAATTTTATACAATATATGCAATAGTGTGTGAGTGTATATGTATTCCAATATATATAGATTTAATATATGTCAAGCAATTTAGTTAAATTCAGTGGACCAAGCATGCTTTATTCAGTATATATCTCTAACACAGAAGACTCACCATCCAGAGAAGACAAATTTGTATTTATATCTTATGTGATATCAAAATCTATGTCCAAATGAATTAAAGACATAAGTAGCATAAACAATTATACAAATCTTAGCTGAAAAATTAAAAATATATTTTAAACTAGGGATTACTGAAACTTCTTAATCTCAAATGGAAATGCATCTTCTAAAATATGAAATCAAACTGATGATATAAAATTAAAATTAGAACAAATTATGGGATAAATATTCCAAAAACAAAATCAATGATGCTATGATAGAGATAGATTGAGAAGGATATTTGTAGCAATTCTTGATAGTAATTTAAGGGCTAGGATACATAAAGATCTAATATACTTTGAGTAACAACTCCAAAAAGCAAATTGATAATGGATAGGAAAAGATATTAATAGGCAGTTCAGATAAAAGCAAATCCAAGTGGACAATAAATATTTGAAAAGTTACTCTGGTATTAATGAAAATGTAAATTGATATTAACAATAGCATATCACTTTATACCCATAAGATTAATAATTAAAGAAAAATATTAAACATAGCTGGTTGGGAGAAAGGGAATAGTGTACTTTCATACTTTGCAGATGAAAATGCAATGGCTTAGTGAAAGTACTTATGAGAATTTATCCCATGGTTCAAAAAATAATGATATATTGGAATTGACTTTCATGCATCAGAATTTGTATTAGCAAAAACAAACAAGGAAAAGAACAAAAAGCCATGCACTCCAATTGTGGAAAATGGAATAAATTGTGTTATATTCACACCACACTTATTACTCAGTTCATAAAAAATAATAAAGTTTTCACATATGACAGTGGAAGACAGTATTGTTTCTTAACAACACTCAATAATTAGAACAGAACAAAGTGAGGAAAATCTATTTCAAGGCAACTAGAATACTCCCTCAAGAGAAGAAGCCTAAAGAGGTGGGTATGGAAGTTGGTCATCGCTCTTCCCTTGAGGCATTTGTCAGTTAAAAAATCTGAGAAACTGAGCAATGTTGGCAAACATACCAGGCTTTCAGATAGGAACTGAAAATAGGCAAATGCTAACTGGCACTGATACCCAAATGCTGAATTATCTCCATTCATGATTGGATTAAGTGATCCAAAAAAAATCCTCTGTAGGGAACATGATGTCATTAAACATCACATTATCTCTGTGATTTTTCATATATAATATCAAAAACTCAACAAAAAATAACCAGACTATGAAATGACGAGACTTGACTCCTGATCAAAAATCAGGTAGGAACTGTGGGAAGATGGCATTGGATTAAGCAGACAAGGCTCAACTCTCACACAAAACAATGGAGAAAGAACAAAAAGTTGTCCAAGGGACCTGCTTTGGGGTCAGCAGACCAGGACTGTACTTCACAACTCCCAGGAGGGTGAGGGACAGAGTGATGAAGAACCTGAAACAACTTATGTGAGTTACCAAACCATCAAGTGGCTGGGAAAGGCTCCCCTCTGACCCCTAACATATTAAGCTGGGTAAAAGCCCTGGCTCACTGCAGCTGACTGAGAGGGGAACAGACATTTTCCTCCCTGTTAGCTGTTACAAGGGAAAAGTGAGGAGGAGCTGGGGGCCTTTTCTTCAGTGAAATTGGCCAGCAGAGTCCGCTTTACATCTTGGCTCTGGCCAGGCCAGAACACAGACAAGCGGAGATTGAAAGAAACACCTCCCTGGAAAGGTGTGCCGATGACCGCCATCTGCGAGCCACTAGGGAAATTACATGGACAAAAAACTTTTTGGTTCTTTTTGTACCTTAACTCCTGGGAGAAATTTTGCATCCCTTTAGTGAGTCCCTGGCACAATTTTGATAACTTAAGCTTGGAAATTGTAAAGACTTAGTATAAGTTGAACAAATATTAAAGAAGAGCTGTGAAAAAATAGTAACAATAGGCAAGAGAGAGAAATTGGCCATCATAGTAAATTCACCAACATATTCAGATGCCTAACATAAGCAAAAATCATAAGCCATACTAGGAAATAGGAAGAGATGGCCCAGCCAAATGAACAAACCAGTTTCCTGAAGAAATATAGGATTTAAGACAATTAATCAAGGGTAATCACAAAACTCTCTTAAATGGATTTAAAGAATTGAAAGAAAATTTGACTAAAGAGATAAATGATGTTAAGAAGACACTGGGTTTGCATAAAGAACAATTTGAAAGCCTGCAAAGAAAAGTAACAGACCTTATGGGAATGAAAGACACAATGGATGAGATTAAAAATACATTAGAGGCACATAAGAGCAGATTTGAATTGCTCAAAGACAGAATTACTGATGTGAAGCCAAGCATCTGAAATGGAAAAGACAGGAGCACAGAAAGAGAAGAGAATGGAAAAAATGGAACAGGGTCTTAGGGAATTGAACGATAAAATGAAAACCACAAACATTCACATTATTGGTATCCCAGAAAGCAAAGAGAATGGAAAATGTCTAGAAAGAATATTTGAGGAAATAATGACCTAAAACTTCCCAACCCTTATGAAAGACCTAAATATCAATATCCAAGAAGGAAAATGCACCCCAAACAGAACAAATCCAAATAGACCTACCCTGAAACACATACTATTCAGAATGACAAATATCAAAGAAAAAGAGAGGATTCTGAAAGCAGCAAAAGAAAAGAAAAACATCAAATACAAGGGGCCCTTGATAAGATTAAGTGCTGAACACCTATTAGAAATCATGGAGGAGAGAAGAAAGTGGCACGATGTATTTAAGGTACTGAAAGAGAAAAATTGCCAGCCAAGAATTATGTATCTGGCAAAGCTGTACTTCAAAAATGATGGTGAGTTCAAAGTTTTCACAGACAAACAAAAACTGTTAGAATATGTTAGCAAAAGATGATAATTATAAGAAAATATAATTATAAAGGGAATACTGCAGCCTGAAAAGAAAAAACAAGGGTGAGAGACTTGGAAAAGATTGTAGAAATGAAGATTATTAGGAAGGGTAAATTAAAAGGTAAAAAAACAGACAATAGTATGATATGAAAACAGAAAGCCAAAGGACAAAATGGATGAAGAAAGTAATGCCTTTACGATAATAACATTGAATGTTAATGGATGAACTCCCCAATCAAAAGACATAGACTGGGAAGCGGGTGTGGCTCAATCGATAGAGCTCCCATTTACCATATGGGAGGCCCTGGGTTCGCTTCCCGGGGCCTCCTTGTGAGGGCAGGCCGGCCGGCCCACTCGGCGGAGTAAGCTGATGCAGCAAGACCTCACAGCAGGAAGCGGGTGTGGCTCAATTGATAGAGCCCCCGTTTACCATGTGGGAGGCCCCGGGTTCGCTTCCCGGGGCCTCCTTGTGAGAGCAGGCCGGCCCGCGTGGCGCGGTGGGCTGATGCAGCAGGACCTCACAGCAAGGGGGAGATAAGCAGACATGGAAAGAACACACAGCGAATGGACACAGCAAACACAAGCAGCAAGGGGGGGATAAATAAATAAATAAATAAATCTTAAAAAAAAAAAAGACATAGACTGATAGAATGGACAAAAAAATATGAGCCATCTCTATGTTGTCTACAAAGGACTCACCTCAGACATAAGGATACAACCAGGTTAAAAGTGAAATAT
>JAQZBX010079344.1:0-13997 GCA_029593785.1 Cabassous unicinctus | reverse complement strand
GGAACTTTCCCATCTTTCTACTTCTCCAATGAAAAAATACATGAACCTCCTCACTTCCAGCCAGGTCTAGGATTATGGAGCCACAGTGGTTTCTCTAGGAAAGATTAGAACAATTTTAGTTGCATTGTGAAAACATTTTAGAGTTGAAATGCTCTTGGGCATGTGAGCTGGAGGAAATATAGAAAAATAAAATGAATATGTCAAATAAATAAAACAAAAACACCATCAACAATGAGAAAAAAACACTGTGATAGTGTTTTGTAACAAATGGGATAATTATAACTATGATCAGTATCTCTTTTCCTGTCAGAAACACCCTGTCATTCTGATAGAATAATAGTAATGTCATAATTAGTAACATTCCTAATTATTGTAGGAACCTCCTGCCCATTTTCTCGTCTTCTCTATATTCTATTACAGTATCAAGCAATTGAGTTACAAGGCAAAGAGCACTGAAAATACTCCAATCCATGGACATTCACAGATTTGTGGTTTTCAAACAGAATTTCACAATTATTCTATTAAATAATTAAAAGTAATCTTGTGACTATAATTAACCATAAAGTATTTTACTTATAACTGAAAATAGTAAGGACAATAGCAGTTACATTAAAAGCAAGCAATCTAAGACTAGTCTACTAGACCACAAATTCTGGAACCAGACTGCCTTGGTTTATATTCAGGCTCTACCACCTATTTAGATGTATGGCTTTGAGAAAATCACTTAACCTCTCTGTGTTTCAGTTTCCTCTCTGTAAAATGTAAATAATAATAGGATTATGGTGAGGATTAAATTAGGTAATACTTAATGTAAAGCACTTAAACAATGTCTGACATATACTACCCATCAGAATATTCTTATCCTTACAAAGGCCTAGCTTCAAAATTTGGTATAAGTTAGATGTGCTGGAAGAATTCAGAAGAGGGAGGGATGTCAATAGGCCTGAATTCTATCCATCCACAAAGTAGAGATGACAGTGCTTGCCCTTCTGGCACATCAAAGCTGTTGTGATAATCAAATGAGATGATGTTTTGGAAGAGATTTTTGAATGTATGACGCATGATAACTATGCAATTTAGATGTATTATTATTATTGTCTTTTTATGAGAAGCCACAAGGAAACCACAAATCTTGAAGGAGGAGCTACAGAAAGTTTTTCGACTGCAAGGAGAGGAAAGGTGTATTTTATGTACCCAAGTGTACCCAGTTGTCTTTACATAAATATGATTGTCACAAGAACATGCTATATGATTATGTAAAGAAATAATTCTCCCACCCTAATATGAATTCAAGATCCTTTCACTTACTCTATTGCCAGCATCCAGCATGTGAAATGTCATCTTGTGGATTACTGAGCTGTCTGCTCAAGAATTTAGGAATCTGGGAGATAGTCTTCTATTTCATTACTAGTCTCTGAGTGTGATAGGTTATTCATGTAACAATCTATTCTACCTTCTTCCTTTACTGAGATGCCTCAAATGTCAAAGGAAAATACATTTTAATAAAATTTCCTGAAATGTAAATATATATACACACTTATATACATATACATGTGAAATACAGAATATTTTTTATCAACATCATCACCACCATAACAGCATAGTTTTTCCTTCTGATGATGGCTTAACATCCATTGTTTCTTTTTATGTAAGACTATTTATTTCAGGTATTCTTCCTGCTCTTTTTCTTTTCACATGATCAAGTTTCTGAATAAAAGCATTAGGTTGCTCCATTAAGTTAAAGTTTTAAGCACAAATTTTAGGATTGTTAATAGAAAACCCTTTCCTGAGATGAGATAATCCAATGCATTTCATTTAGTGAAGAGTGAAAAATAGTGATGATATACCAGTTAGAGATTGCTTTAGGATTGGACCATGCGTAATTCCTCTGGTATTAAGTTATTGAGCCATCAGCATAGGCATGAATAGAATCTACCGTATTTGAGAACCCCAATCCTAGAGGATGTTACTTTCTCTTCTGGGAAGAAAGTTTGGATTGACATGTGGGTATCATTCTTTCTGCTGCTTTCCTGTACTTGGTTTGTAAGTTGCAGTCAACAACAAAAACAAAAATATGGAAAAGAATGTTGTATTTTTAAAAGACATTTAACAATCTATCAGGCAGTGAGCCAAAGTTTTCTAGGGCATGAACTATTGCACAGATGTAAGCTGGATGCTTTAGGAAGTAAAATGTACCTCATTAACAGACTGTGTTTGGACAGTTTTGGACAGGCTTCGGAATCAGAAAAACTGGGTTTAGTTCCAAGCTCTGCATCAGCCTTCATTCTCACTGATCACAGGTTTCCTAATCTCTTAACTATGGTAATAAAATATTCTGACATCATAGAGTTATTTTTAAGGTTAAATGAGGAAATGCATGAAAAAATACCATTTAAATTCTAAAACTGCTTAAAAGTGAAACATTGTTATCTTAGGCACAAAAAGCATCAGAAAATCTGAGTGTACCATTTTAACAAATTCTATGAAATGATGTGAGTTGGACACGGGGGTTTCTCACATGGTGAGGTATGATGTCTATGCAATGGTTAGAGGGCATATCTAGAGATTGAAAAACCCACATATAACACTTTGAGGTTTCCAGGCTTATGCAGAAGTCTATTAGAGACTTCTATTAGAATCACCAGCTTGAAAGCTGGCTTTGGAGGTAACTTAAGCCCAGGGTTTCCACTGTTGCTTCACTGTTGCCCAGGGTTTCCACTGTTGCTTCACTGTGGGGATCTGAATATTCTTTTCTATCATGCTAGTTCATTGAATAAGATTTGAAAATATATTTTATTATCACATACTTTACCAGTTTAGAGGACATGGTCATTCAGGTTTGTAGACCATTGTATCAGTCAGGATTCCCCAAAGAAAGAGAACCAACAAGAGAGGAAGGAAGGAAGGAAGGAAGGAAGGAAGGAAGGAAGGAAGGAAGGAAGGAAGGAAGGAAGGAAGGAAGGAAGGAAAGGAACGGAAAGGAAAGGAGGGAGGGAATGAGGGAGGGAGGCACACATAAGAGTGATGGAGGAGGGGAAGGGAGGGGAGGAAAGAAGAGGCTAAAAAGCAAGAAAAAGAAAGATATTAAGAGGTTTTTTTTTGTGTGTGTGTTTTTTTTAAGGAATTGTCTCATGGTGATTGAGGAATTGTCAAGTCCAAAATCTGTAGGGAAAACCAGCAGACTGAACACTCTGTCAATAGTGAATGTGGTAGTCTTGAAGCAGAATTTCTTCTATTCTGGGAAACCTTAGGTTTCTTGCTCTTAAAGCTTTCAAGTAATTGGCTGAGGCCACCTGTATTTTCCAGGATAATCTCCTTTTCTTAAAGTCAACTGACTATAGAAGCTAATCACATCTATAGAATACCTTCACAATAACTTCAAGGCTAGGATTTGGCCAAATAACTGAACACCGTAGCTCAGCCAAATTGACATAAAATTAACCATAATAACCACTATGGAAATGAAAGTCTGCCATTTAAATCAGAACTTGGTATAGGAATATCTGAATATCTGTACACCTATATAATTTAAAATAAAATGAGTATTTTACTATTCAGCATCTGAGAGTTGGTTTTACTGACTCTCACATATATTCAAGGAAAGATACTTTTCCTGAGTGTATTAGTCAGCCAAAGGGGTGCTGATGCAAAGTACCAGAAATCTGTTCACTTTTATCAAGGGTATTTATTTGGGTATAATCTTACAGTTACAAGGCCCTAAACAGTCCACCTCAAGGTTACTTCTTAACCAAAATCTGTTGCCATGTGTTGAAGCAAGATGGCAGGCAACCTCTTCCTGGTCTCCCTTTCCTTCTTCCACTTAAGGCTCTGTGGGCCAGGCTTCTTCTGATCTAGCTGTAGACTGGCATAGGGCTCGTCTCTCTTCCCAAGGCTTTAAGCTGTTTGAGACTTTTCCTTTCTGTTACATGGCAGGGCCTAAATGACCAAGTTCTCTCCTCTTCCATATCTTCTGTGTATAATCTTGACTGAGTGTCTGTTTCTATCAGTCCACCAAGGGGGTGGTGAATCAACCCTAAATCATACCTTACTGATGTGGTTGAATCAAACCCTAATCTTGATTTAATTTAGTAAATGTAAACTTTTGAATTTAACACAGTCAAAAGGGTATCAAGCCCATAATAACAGACCAGTTTACAAACACAATTTCTCTTTTTGGAATTCATAAATAATCTCAAACTGCCACACTCCAATTTCTGAATTTCAAAAAGACAATACAATATATTTTTTAAAAACCTTAAATTAGTAACAATGCTAAGTACAAAATCACATTACAATCAGTTTAAAGAAATACTGTTTGTCTTGGGACAAAGTCCCGTCTGGCTGTAGACCTGTGAAACTTATAAAACAATTTATCTGCTTCAAATATACAAAGGAACAGACAAAGGATAAGCTTTTGCATTGCTATAAGTTGAAATTGGGAGGGAAACATGAGTCAAGGGCCCCCTACAGTTCTGTAAACCTGCGGGGCATCCTTCATTAGATGTCAAAGTCTGAGAGTTATTCAAAAGATGATGGCTTCTTCTCCCAGAGGCCTCATGGGGACCCACCTTTTCTACAGGCTTGTCCAGAGCCCTTTTTCTTGGTTCCACTCTCATCAAGCATCTGGGTGGTGACTAAGCTCCAGACATCACCCTTCAAGAACACTGGGGTGATCGCCATACTTTACCCAATCTCTGGGGTAGAGTATCAAACACCTTAGTACAGTGAGGGGGAGGCAACATTCTCCCTAATCTCTGACGTACAGGCCCAGTGCTCTCAGAGGAATGAGTTGGTGACCTGGCCTGCTCTAATCTATGGGAGACAAGCCCACCCCTCTCAAACCTATGGGGTGTTGACCTCACTCTTCCCAATATCATACAAAGATGAATGCTTCAGTTTTAAAGTTTGATATTTATTATAACTCAGGGTAAAAGAAAGAATCCAGAAAACCACATTCCCAAAGATTTATTAATGATATGCAAAAGTAGAAATTCATTTTATACAAGATTTCTTAAGAAATCCACACATTCTTCTAGTCAACAGAGTAAGCAATACCTATGTGAACCATCAAAAAGACTGTACCTTTTCTAAATCACCTCCCACCTTCCTGTCAGTTCGTGATCACAGAGAATCATGGCAGACATATGCTTCTTTAAAAGTACTAATGAAAAAAAAAATCTGAAACACATTCGCTCTTCTGCTTTCCAGTGAAATTAATGGGGACTATGACAATTTTCCATGTGCCTAATCTTTATCATACCAGGAGTTAGCTCAGGTCATTGTAGTTGCTTTTTTAAACTCCTTTTCTCAACCTGCCAAATTTTTTGGCTGAAGATGATGAGAAAAGTGATTTCCAATAAATGAGATATCTGTAGGAGGTGAAGTAGAGGTCTTGTATAGGTGGATTCTGAGGGTCTCTGCGTCAAAGCTATTAGCCGACTTCCAAAATTTTCTTTGCATTTTACGGTTATTCAGCAAATCTCTTCTCACAATAAATAGATGCCCTGTGCTGTTTTAAAAGGCCGTGGCATTCATTTCATTCCATTTCATGGAACAGGAGCAGCTTGTTGCTCAGATGAAAAAGAAGTTAGCACTTCTCTCAGCTGTTTTTTACCTTCCATTTATAAGGTGATGTGAAATGTCTTAGTAATCATCTCCTTTGTGCTTTTTTTTTTCTGATGTCACTTTTAAAATCTATTGGGTAGAGAAGCGGGTGTAGCTTAATCGATAGAGCTCCCGTTTACCATGTGGGAGGCCCCAGGTTCGCTTCCCGGGGCCTCCTTGTGAGGGCAGGTCAGCACGCGCGGTGCGGTGGGCTGATGCAGCGGGACCTCACAGCAAGGGGGAGATAAGCGGACATGGAGAAAACATACAGCAAATGGACACAGCAAGCACAAGTAGCAAGGGGGGGGGGTAAATAAATAAATAAATGGATCTTTAAAAAAAAAAAAATCTATTGGGTAGCAACTATTTTTTGTCTCAGTGAAATCAATTTGGGATAGTTGTTTACTATACATCATATAAACATACTTAAGTGAAATTTACTAGAAACAAGACCTCATCAGATTTCTTTTCTTTCTTTTCCATTTTTCCTTCAGTGAAATGCCTACAATAAATGGCTCTCGACTCTTTAATAGACTTCTTTTCTTGTCTTCTACCACAAGAGCTTTCTGTTATCCTGAAGCTATCAAGGAAATCCAAACTAGAAATTTGTATTTTATCCAACCTGTCATAGTCTCTGTTTGTGGACCCAGGAGATTTATTATGTGTATATACATGGGAGTGTAACTGGGCTTTGAAAATAAATCCAAGACCAAGCTTCTGAGAAAAATCCTGACAAATGTTTCTGGGTAGGAGAATTGACAGTTTGACTTCAGCAAGAAAAGTTTACCTCCAGATCATTTTAAGATGCTATCTTGTCATACTACAGCAGTCATGCCTGTGTGTTAACAAATACCGACCCTAAACCAGTAACTACTTGACATGGCTCATTCCTCTGCTGACCTGCTGTGGCTGCTAAAAGCCTAACAGCAGCTACTGGTGCCAAGGAGAAAAAAAAATCTAACACTTAAGATCCCTTCCATTAAAAACCGTCAGGAACAGAATTGAACCAAATAGCCAAAGACCAATCAGATGTTCTGTACAAATAATTGCCCTTGTACACATAAAAGTTATATTTTATATTGTATATGGAAATACATTGCTTTAAGATAGATTTTCATTTGGGCTTCCTTAGTGTAAACATACTCCATTCCCTTTATACTATACACAATGTAATAAATCAATTTACTAGAAAAAGCTCAACTTCCTTCAAATACAAAAAAAAAGAGGCTTGCCATCTATCTTCTTTTTCATAAATATGAGATCTTATATCCCATGCCCCCAAAATAAGTAAAGACAGATTGGGGTACAACAGAGCATTGCTATTTCATTCAAATTATATAATGACCAAATAATCTTTTTTTTTTTTCTTTACCAGAAGGTCCCAGGGATCAAACCCAGGTCCCTCCATATGGGAGACAGACTCCTAATCATTTGAGCCACATCCATTCCCCTTCAAATTATATAATGAAAGGATTGAAAGATTGGGGATCAGATGCTACAAATTTACGCTGGTTTTCTCAGATGCTTTGATACGCCACAAAATTATGGATTGTGGTGGATCAGCAAAATCTATTGGTTAAATTGAGTTTAATTTTTTTAACATAGCTTTATATGCACCCTAATTTTGGCCATGACTTTCTCTCCAGAGAGCAATATGTTTCCTGTAGAATCCAGTTGTTCATTTATTTCTGTAAGCATGGACGGACACCAAGGGATAATTGAGTAATCATGATGACAATTAATATTTTTATTTACTATTCTACTATATTGAAGAAAGCTTTGTTGAATTCAAAAAGTAATTTTAAATCTTCAGACATATTTCTCCTTATTTTAAGGCATTTGATCACCTTTGCTAAAAACCTGAGGGAGGGAAATTCTAATGCCTAGAGATAAACTATCAATTAAAAATTTCCAATTATATATGCCATTCATTTCTAACTTCTTACCTATACTGATAAGCTCAAAGTAAGAATGCTGCCACATTTACATGAAAGAATGTGACTTATAATGGTTTCTTTGCCTTCTCTGCTCAAAGGAATATTCTAGTGCAGAGTCTTCCTTGGATTGGCAAAATCATTTTAGTGTGTAGAGCACTCCGTATGTCTGAAATGCCTATTTTGGTCCCCACCAGGAAGATTCCATCACCTTCTATCTGTGTCACTTACCCTCTTCTGTTGACTTAGCATTTCCTGAAATACAGTCTTCACTGACCTAGTACTCCAGGAAACAACAATTTAGTATGGAAAATTACCATTTTCACTTCTGCCTCAGTGTTTCCAGCAAAGACCAGCTCCCTACTCTCTCCCCACCCCCTTAGTCTTTTATGTCAGAGAACCAGGGTTTGAGGTGGATTTAGAAATTCAGGACTATTACAGAATATAATGACAGGATGCCCTCAAGTGGTAACATTTACTCTACCGAGAAATCTCTAAGTGGTTTCAAACATGGATGCATCATAGCTTCCTTAGTAGATGTGGATAGCATCCTGACAGTTCAATAAAAGTGGAAGCACATAAAAGCTGAGAAAAACAGAGAGGAAATTAAAGAAACTTGTAAGGAGATAAATTTTATACAACTCTAAGGGCTTTTCTGTGTGCTCAAATTCCCATTCCTTAAAATATTGATCAGAACTATTCCAGGTGGTCTATCATCAGATATCAAAAATATCTGATTGGTTATAAGGAATTGTTTAGATATATTTTCTAGGATTATTGATCTTAAAATATGTAGATATATTTTTTTAGGATTATTGGCAAACTTCTCAAAGACATAGATTCTACCAATTAATCACTCTTAGCTTCATTTTTATCATTTGTAAAACCACAATATATTACATGTAATATGAATATCACATTGCATGGCATCTGATAGAAAGTACAGGCTCAAAGAATGCTTTTAATACCTTCCATTTCTTACATTTCTCACCATCAATGATAAAACAAAGCCAGAAGGACTAGCCCAGAATTCAGATGAAAAAACAGACATTTGCTAAGGCCTAGCCAGAAGGACTAGAATGAGGGACTGACATTATGTGATGACATGAAATAAATCGTTTAGGAACCTCCAGCTGAATCTTTTCCAAATTTAACTTGTTGTTTATCCAGGTCCCAAATCTCTGCCTCATTCTGTCTTTTATTCTGATGAGTGGATCTATTCTGGTTAAAACATTCAGTTGCTCCAGTATGCAACCACCGAGTCATCCTTGGATCATCTTTTAAATTTTCCACTTCAATTATTTGGTTTTTGGAATGCCTCTTCAATATGTCACCTCCTTTCTCCTGCCATTATGACATTCTTATTTCAGGCCAACAGCATTTTTCACCAACTGAACTTTCCAAAGTCAATCTCTTTTCCTTACTATAGCTGCTACAGGATATCTTTCCAAAATTCAAGGATAGCCATTATTCTCCAGAAAAGGCCAGTCTATATTAATATATATATTTTTTTCATTTCTACAGGAAATAACACTCTTTTCCAAGTTATAGGAGATCCTTTATGTTCTGAGCCAGGTCTCTGGCTTTTTTCCCCCCTCCTGTCCCAGCTGTACCTGTTAATTTGAAAATCTTTCTGTTACGTTCTTTCCTTCTTCCGGTCTTTTAGATAGAATGTTTCTCAAATTTGAAATGCCCTCTATCTCCAATTTTATCCACTTGAAATACTTCCATGTATCCTTTAACTCTATTCTGCTCAAATTTTACCTCCTCTTTGAAGTTTGCCACTACCTCTTCAGTTGTCCTTTCTTAATTTTTTTATTACTTTCTTATTTATTATTTTACATAAGTGGTATTCACCTTTTATCTAATTGTATCATTTCCTGATTAAATAGTTACTTGATTCTCTAGACTGTGTGCCCTTTAAAGGTGCACACTAGATCCGATTCATATCTATTGAGCTAGATGTCTCTCACCACCCAATTTCACTGATGTCTTTCTAATCTTATTGCTGGACCCATGACTTGGAACATCTCAGTCAACCAATCCTAAGTAAGTTTCTCCTGTCTACCACATCTGTGTCATCACCCCACCTACCCAATTATTCTTTCCAGGAATCCATCCAGAATAAGCTAATACATAAAAATTGTGAGGTGTCTACCAGGCTATTCTTTATTGAGTGAAAATATACTTGGCATACATAAAGCTTAAAGGAAATTAGCAAATAGGGAGCCAGTGTAGCTCAGTGGTTAAGCACCAGCTTCCACATACAAATTCCCAGGTTCAATCCCCAGCCCTGGTACCTCCTCCCCACCCCCAGAAAAGGGAAGTTAGCAAATGTAAAGAATAAACATTCATTAAACATTAAAAATATGCACACCCAATAAGTTGTCCTGAATTATATTTAATGATTGCAAGATTTCTGGAGTCATGGCCAGGAAACAATTCAGATTGCTCTCAAATACCAAATCATAACCCTTCATAGTGGCTGTTTGCAATGTCTTGATGAGAGGGATTCTGAGATTCTTGAGGACTCAACTAAATGTATTAACTAGCAAAATGTGCCAGGATGAGGGAGATATTTGTGCACAGGTGCCATATTTCCTGGTTTTAGCATCCAATCTATTTACCAAAAGAATAGTAAAATGTCTTTGATATGTATATTCTAATGTTAGATTAGATGACCCTCAAGGTATCAATCCTATTGTTGTTTCGTATATATTGAAGGGGAAAATATGGGGATTATAATTTCTCGATGCTTACTCTGTGCTATGCACTGTGTTAGACACATTAATAACTTTTATCATTTATATTTTTTAACCTTGTAAGATATGTTATTGAATAAATGGTATGCATTAGGATAATGAGCCACTGAGATTTTAAATAATTTCCCTTTTAACTAACTAGTCAGGAAATATAACCCTAAAGCAAATGAGAATACTTTATATTTAATTCAGGTGGGCATTTTCTGGTTATGGTTTAATTAAATGACTAAGTCTGCACTCTTCAGACCCTGTATGGCTTTAAATTTAAGACCCTATGAGGAAAAAGAAGAAAAACAAACAAAAAGCTCACTTGCTTTATCTATTGCTGCACAACACACATTAGTGGTTTAAAATAACAATCAGTATGCTATCTTTCACCCTTTCATGAACATTTTGGGTCTGGAATTGAGGAAAGTCTCAGCTGGGAAGTTCTGGATTCTCTCAAGCAAGTTACAGTCAATGTATGGCTGGAGCTGGACAGTAGGTGCCTGGGACAGATGGGGCTATTTAGTGAGTCTCTCTGTCTCTGTCTGTGTCTGTCTCTCTCTCTCCCCACCCCCTTCTCTCTCCTCTCAGGACCATTCTACATAGTCTCCCCTTTTGGTCTAATGTGGGCTACCTCACAGCATGGCAATCCTAGGGAAGTAGTAGAGCTCACATGGCAACTACAGCTTTTAAGTGCGTGTATTCCAATGAGCAAGGCTGAAGCCACATTGTATTTCATGCTCTGGCTTCACAGGTCAAAAAACGCCATTCCCTATTGTATTTTATTGGTTCAAATAGTCACAAAAGCACACCCAGTTTCAAGGTCAGGGGCCATAGTTCCTCACTATTCAATGAGAGGAATGTCCAAACAGTTTGCAGATATATTTTTAAATGCCCATGTCATCCTTCAATCTTTTCCTTTACCTCCTTCTTGAAAAAATAAGCCAAGTTCTATGTTTGTAAAGACAGCAAGGAAACCACAATTGCTTACCCAATTAAAACTGGCTTCCCAATTAGTACATACTGTTTGCAGAATGTATGAGTCAAGAAGCTGTTAAATTCTTAGCATCTTGTAGGTAATGTTGCTGGAGAAAAAAGGGAATAGTATAAAACAGGTTCCCTGAGCTTATTATCTTAGCATCTAATTATAAAGTACACTATCTAGCTTTTCTTTCTGAATCGCCGTCTCCTTTCTGAAAGTCTTAGTAGCTATGGGTGACCCAGTGGTTATTTGGTTACTCTTCCCATGATTCTATCTCAAATCCATTCTTTCCAAATAGAATTCCAAATATTTTCCATGTCAGCAAGTTTATTAATTTTCTTCACTGTGAAATAATGAGGTGGCATTAACTTTGAGACACCTAAAAATTCCTTGGTTTTCCATTCACTGGCACATGCCAGAAGATAACTTTAGCAACTTCAAATGTCAGTCCTATGGCTGAATGACAAAACAGATTCAGAGATTTTTTTTTCCAGTAATCTCAGTCTGAATAAACCACTACATTTTTGGTGGTGGGGAAAAATCAGTCAGGCAAAGGGTAGAAATTTATCAGTGCCTTCACCCTCTGTGAATAAAAGAAGTAGTCTCCTGGTCAGCTCCTGGAAATTACTGTGTTACATATTTTCCTTCTTCTGTTTTCCATAAACCAGAGTTCAGCAAATGCTTCAGTCATCAATGTCACTCTAGTGTTGAAGAGTGCCTATAAGGAGGTCTTTTCAGATTTTAAGGCATAAGTGGCAGAAAAAAATCACGAAAATAATTGAGAGAAAAATCATAAAAGAAGTAAAATCAAGAGAAAACAGACAGAACAAAGAATGAAAATGATGAAAAATATAAAGGAAAGTATGGAGGAAAAGGGAAGAGAGAAAGAAAAAAAAAAGAGAGAGGAAAAGAAAATGTTGAATGTATTGAGGGACATGTACAGTGCTACCAAAAGTCCCCATTCTTTCTATTTAATTATCTTTGTTCTTGATTTCTTTATGAGTAATAATAAAATAAATTATAATTTTCCAGGCATGTATTCTAACTCATAACATGGTGCTATTTTCTGGTTTTTATTTTGAATTGTGCTTTTTTCCCCAGACATATGATTGAAATAATTTAAAATAAACACAAGTTGTTAAGCATTGCTAGAATACTGCTAGATAAATGAGAACTGCCAATTTTATGCCAAGTAAGTATATAGAAACTCCAGTAGGTAAGAACCCTCCAAAGTAATGCACTGTAGCTAAACATAGGCACTTATGGAAAATGCAGTAAGACACCTTAAAAGGATAACTCACTTATGTAAAAATTTTACATATTTCACAAGGGAAGCTTAGTGAAGAATTTTCCCCTACCCAAAATGAAAATATATTTTACTTTTGTTTTAGACATAGTACTTCTAAGATAAAATTATAAGAAGGGTCTCTAGAAGATATTTATCTCAAAGGTCCAACAAAAATCAGTTCTGACATGTAATGAACTTGGAAATCATGACACCTGTCCTTTAAGCAAGCAAGAAAAACTGAACAAATCTTGGGGGCAAGAAAAATCCAGAGGATACAGTTGACTTCTGCTTACCTGGAGCAAAAGCTGCTGGAGCCATAAAGTTTTTGGAGTATTTAAATGGAAATTTTGACAAATTGTTGGAGACTAAGTGTAGACTAGCATGAGAATGGAAAACTCCAAAGGCCACAGTCTTAGGGGTGTCCCCACACTTTTCTAGTTTTATCCCCAGGAATCCCACCAAGTTTTCAGTGTAAAGAGCCAAGAAAGATCCTTTCATACCTCTAGCAGAGATGGAGGAAAGTAATCTGTGGAATACTCCCAGAGTATTCTCCACAACAAAGGCCAACTCTCCTGGGTAAAAGACATTACTAGAGTTCAACCTGAGGGAAGAACATTCCTCCCATCCTACCCCTTGCTAGACTTTCTATCTCTTCTAAGGGAAAAAAAGTTGTAACAATGGAAGAACTCTTGTGAAAGTATTTGCCTCAAGACACAGGCATAATTAGAATTGTAGAGTGCTTCCCCTCCCCCTCACTTAACCACCACACCAACAGGGCTCCGGTATATTGACATGGACCATAACTAAAAGAGCTGCAAGATACAGGCTCTCTCTGAGGAGTACACAGGTGAGCCCAAAGTCAATAGGGGAGACAAAAATAAGGGAACTAGAGGAATTTGATGCCTCTGACAACTTCTGCCGCAAGGAACAATAAACATAGTCCAAGTCCTAGCCGATTAACATACATCATCGTACTGAAGGTCTATTTACTTCATTTCATAGAACTGATATAACATTTTTAGATTTCAACAAAGTACAAGTCACACCAAGACAAAACAAACAAATAAATAAAACACAAACAAAACAAACAAAAAGGGTCAGGGTCTTCAGAGAAAAAACAAAATCCAAACCAGACACAGATATGAGAGAGATATTGGAATTATCAGAACTGAATAGCAAATAACACTAACATGTTAAGAGCTCTAATGGAAAAACTAGAAAACATACAGGAACAGATAGGCAATGTAAGCAGGCAGACAAAATTCTGAGAAAGACTCAAATGCTGGAAATCAAGAACACTTACATAAATTAAGAATACCTTTGACAGGCTTATCAAGAGACTGGATGTGGTCAAGGGAAGAGTCAGTGAGTTCACATTAGGTCAACAGACTTTTCCCAAACTAAAGAGCAAAGAGAAAAAAAAGTACAGGCAAACAAACAAG
>JAQZBX010079343.1:0-13995 GCA_029593785.1 Cabassous unicinctus | reverse complement strand
TGTTTATTATGTAACTTACTGTTAATATTCATGTCTCTTTTACTGGGTGGGTATATATTTTCATTCTTTTTGTTATATACATAGAAATAAATTGCTCAGTCATATTGTAACTCTGCATTTAACATATTAAGGGAATGCAAAACCGTTTTTAAAAAATTGCTGATTTATGTTACATTCATATCATCTGTGAAAGAGTATCTAATTTCTCCACATTCTTGCTAGACACTTGATATTGTCTTTTATTATTAAAGTCATTCTATTGGGTGTGAAGTGATACTTCATTGTGGTTTTGATATGCATTTTTCCTAATGAGGAATGAAGTTGAGAATATTTTGATAATCTTATTGGTCATTTCTTTTTTTGATATTCCTTTTCATTGTTCATTGAATTTAGTTTGGGTTATTTAAATTTTATCACTGAGTTGCAAGAGATTTTTTTATATATTTTATATTTAAGTTCCATGTCAGTATATTCTAGATTGAAATTCCTTGTCAGATATGAACTGCAAATATGTTCTTCCATTCAGGAAGTTATTTTGTCACTTTCTCAATAGTGTCAATTGACCATGAAAGTTTTATTTTTGATGGACTCTAATATTTCTAATTTTTTCTTCTTGCTTCTGCTTTTGATGTTATATCTAAGAATGCCTGGCTTAATAAATGGTCATAAGATATCACTCTTACATTTTTTTCCAGGATTTTGTAGTTGTATCCCTTATATTTAGGGTTATAATACACTTTTAGTTAATTTTTGGGTATGATTTGACATCAAAGAACAAAATCATTTTCTTGCCTTTAGCTATCCAGTTGTTCAAGCACCATTTGTTGAAAAAAAAAATCTATTATTTTCCCAACTGATTTGTCTTGGGCCCTTTGTTGCGAACAATTCACATGAATGCATGTGATTATTTCTGAACTGTCAAGTCCCTTTTATGCTAATATAAATGGAATTGTATCCTTAATTTCATTATTTTAACTTATTTTTTTATTTGCCATATTGTGTGTACTGTCCCAGAGTCAGTGAGCATCCTACACATATGAGAAGATAAGACAAGTAATGCTAAGCAGTTAAAAATGACTCCATTGACCAAAGAATACCAAGAGGCTTTGGAGGGTAACAACATATAGAATATCATCACAAAGCCTGCATAGATGACCACAGCCGCATCAAGACAGCACAGATCATGTTAAGTCCATCCCAGATGAACCTGGCCTTGTCAGCCCTGGAGGAAGAGTCTTAGTTCATAGTTGTCACCCTCAGCCATATCTCAGAGCCTGTGTCCTGTTGAATGAATGATTCCCTAGACTCACCTTCATAAATTCTTTCTAGACATTACTTTAACACTTTGTGCCTTTTCTTCAGGATCATGTTAAGCTGTATTCTCTCCGAAGTGATAGTAAACCCCACTGTGAATGCAAATTATCCAACCAAGGGCCTAATTATTAGTACTTAAAAGCCTCATTGTCCGTGAGGGTTGTATCTTTAAGGAAATGAACTCCCTTCTCAGATTCTTGCTCAAAACACTTAATTAGCTTTCATTTTAATGAGTCAATTTCAAGCTAGTACAAAAGTTCATGATCTATGTAAATATCCTTTCAACCTCTGCTTGCCAGTGGAGAAAAAGACTAACCCAGCAAACTTGCATAAGACTGCAAGAACCCATGAGCAAAAGCAAGAACATTCATCTTTTTGAGGAAATGACCCCTCTCTCACAGAACTTTTTCCTGTATGAGAAAGTGACTTAAACAGCTTCATTTTTTGCATTTGGTTTCATATCATTTTAAAGAATGGACAACTGAAATTAGGTTGTATATATGGATTAGGTAAGCAAAAGTTCCCAAATCTATATGGATCTATTCTAATCAACCATATGCCATTAATCTGCCCAGTGTAGCTCTCTTGATATGCTTTAGAAGGTAAATTTATTTCACCACTTGCATTCCACTATTCTTCAGGAAAATAAAACATTGGCTATTTTATTTTAACTTGGTTTGTTAGATCATGGCAGCCCTTTTTGAAGTAAACTATTTTTAAATCAATCAGTGGCTGAACAATTATTATGGGACGGGTAGAATGCATTATACTTCTAGCATTATACTGACTCTTCAAAGAGGGCTTATAGATTATCTACTAAACTTGAAGCCTCTAAAAAGTCATCTAGTTATGATCTTGCATATTTGAAACGTGCATGACATTATCATATGCAATATCAATATCTCATACCAAGCTCATATAGAGAATCTTAAGGTCAACCTCCATCCCCCCAGGCAATCTCCTACTAGTGTACAGAAAGGTAGAAAAAGAAATAATATCTGGAATTCTAATACTTCTTATTCAAACATATAAAAGGAACTAAAACAGATTTCAGATATTGTTAACAGTAAATAACTCCTCCAATCTGTTCATTATGTTTCTGCTCTTTAATCATTTATATAAGAGATAGAGGAAGCCCTATTGTTGAACAGATGAGGTAAATATTTTCTATTTTATGCATAAGTTGTCAGCTAGCATACACTCTTAATGACTATCTTACTATAATTTACTTAGGATGCACTGAAAGAATATAATTTGCAAGATGTGAATTTTCCTGAGACAATTTGATGATCTGAAAATGTTCCTCAGAGTAAACTTGAAACAAAGATAGAAAAAAAGAAGAAGATTCCAAGGAAATATAGGAATGAAATAGTTAGTACTCTTCTTATGTTTCCACATTCATCAGTATGTCTGACAAATTTACAAAAATGACAATCAGAATTCTTGCTCATGGGATTTCCTCCTAATTAGATGCTACAGAGACTGTGCACCACACTATTCCTCCTAATTTATTTGACAGTACTCACATGGAATCTTTTTATTATCACCCTCACCAACCTTGAGCAGCATCTCCATCTCCCTATGTATTTCTCCTAGAAGAATTAGTCCTTAATTGATATCTATTTTATTTCTGTTACTGTACCCAATTCTTCAGGAACTCTCTTACCAACAGGCATTCCATCTCTTTTCTAGGATTGCCTCACAGGTTTCTTTTGTTACATTTTTTGCTTCTACACACTATGTTCTGTTTCCAATGATGTCTTTTGATCACCATGCTCCCATCATCCATCCTCTGCCCTATGAGTCCATAATGAATCTGCCCTATGATTCTTGGGTGCAGATTTTACCCACATTCTGGCTCAGTGGATGTGTCTATGACTCCATATGTGGTAGAAAGTTTCTCTGTCCGTTTCTGTGAGCTGAACATAGAGTATCAGGTTTTCTGTGATATTCCATTGTTTCATATTCTTTCTTATTCTGGAGAGCACATTTTAGAGTATGCATTTACTATTGTTTTTGTTTTGCTGTCCTGTGTTTCATTTTAATGGTTGTTTCCCAAGTTCACATTTTCTCCACTGTCCTAAATATTCCATCTGCACAAGGCAGGTTAAAAATTTCATGCATCTGCTTTTGTCATCTCACTGTGGTAAACTTCTTTTCTTCAGGATTCATTGTGTACATAGACCCCAAATCCAAATCTCCATCAACGATGAACCTTCTTATGTCTGTGTTTTACTCTCTGTTATCTGGAAGATTTCAACAACAAAACAATCACAAGTGAAGAGATTAAAACAGTCATCAACAACCTCCCAAAGATGAAAAACCCAGAACTGGATGGCTTCACAGGTAAAGTCTACCAATCACTCAAAGATAATCTAATAACAATCTTGCTAGAACACTTGTAAAAAAATTTAACAGGAACAACACTATTAAACTCATTCTATGATGCCAACATCACACTTATACCAAAGCCAGATAAAGATACTACAAAAAAAATTACAGACCAAGATCTTAATGAATATAGATGCAAAAATCCTCAACAAAATACTTGCAAAAAGAATCCAAATGCACATTAAAAGAATTATACACCATGAAGAAGTGGGTTTTATTTCAGGTATGCAAAGATGGTTCAACATAACAAAATTCACCAGTGTAACAAACCACATTGATAAATAGAAGAAGAAAGTCATATGATTTTGCAATTGATGTAGTAAAGGCATTTGAAAAAATACAGCACCCCTTCTTCATAAAAGCACTCCATGAAGTAAGAGTAGAAGGAAGCTTTCTCAATATGGTAAAGTAAGTATATGTAAAACCTACAGGTAGCATTGTACTCACTCCTGAAAGACTGAAAGCTTTTCTGCTGAGATCAGGAACAAGACAAGGATGACTAAAGTCACCGTTATTATTCAATATTGTGCTAGAAGTTCTAGCTAAAACAATTACGTTAGATAAAGGAATAAAGGTAGCAAAATAGAAAAGGAAGAGCAAAACTTGTACTATTCTCTGATGATCTGAGCTTATATTTAGAAAATAATGAAAAATTCACAACAAAGGTACTAAAGTGGTGGGATACAAGATTAATATTCAAAAATCAATAGTGTTTCTATACACTACTTCAATACATTACAGAAATCTGTAATGGTTGGAGAGGCTGTGGATAGATAGGACATAATAGAAAAAAAATCATTTATACTAGCAACTACAACAATCAAATATTGAGGAATAAACTTAACAAAGGACATAAAGGACCTTTATTCAGAAAATTACAAAGCATTGTTAAAAAGAAACTGAAGAAGACTGATGTAAATGGCAGGACATTCCATGTTCATAGATTGGAAGACTAAATATTATTAGGATGCAATTCTACCCAAATGGATTTAGAGATTCAATGGAATTCCAATAAAAATCTCAACAGACTTTTTTGCAGAAATGGAAAAGCCAATAATAAAATTTATTTGGAAGAGTAAGGGGTCCTGAAGAGCCAAAAAAGGCCTTAAAAACAACAAAGTTGTAGGACTCTCGCTTCCTGACTTTAAAGCATAAAAACAGCATGGTAATGGCATAAAGACAGATTAATCAATGGAACTGAATAAGATCCCAGAAATAGTCCCTCAAATCTAGAGTCATGTGATTTTTGATGAGGCTGCTGAGCCCACCTACCTGGGCCAGAACACTCTATACAACCAATATTGCTGGGAGAACTGGATAGCCATATCCAAAGGAAAGAAAGAAGAATTTTATCTCACATTTTATACAGAAATTAACTCAAAATGGATCAAAGAGCTAAATTTAAAAGCAACAACCATAAAACTCCCAGAGGAAAATGTAGGAAACCATCCTGAAGATCTTACAATTCACAATAAAAAACAAAAACTGCATGATTAAAAAATAGGCAAAAGCCTTGAAAAGACAACTGTTAAAAAAAGAAATACAAATGGTGAAGCAACACATCAAACAATGTTCAACATAACTAGTGTTTAAGAAATGCAAATCAAAACTTCAATGTAATATCATTTCACACTTATTAGACTGGATATTATTTAAAAAGTCAGAAATCTTAATGGTTGGAGAGGCTGTGGATGGATAGGAATATTTATTCACTTTTGGTGGGAATATAGAGTGGTACAGCTGATGGATGTAGGGTGACTGAATACCTGAAAATAAGTTGTTTCCTTAATTGTTGCTAGCTTACAAAAGAATGAATTATATGTAAATTAGAAGATAATGAGATGCAACCCTTTCCTTGTGCCAAATTCCCCTTTTGGTGGTCAAGAATATCCTCTTGAAACAATAAATTATGAAAACCATCTTCAAACAGTTGGCTGAACCTGCACAGAAGAAGTTCCTTGTTGTCCTCACTTCAAGTTGCTTAATTAACATAGCAAAATTCCCACCCAGGGGTGGAGTTTTTGGCCCCTTTTCTGATCATGCAATGTATTTGCATGCTTGATTTCCTGAACATACTAAACATACAATTATATAATTAACTATGTCTGTTCATCCATATGCATAAAACCTAATGCATAATCAAAGCACATGCTAAGTAGTAACTTAGATATTTAAGCAAGAGTAAAACTGCAGCATGGGGAGTGAGGTCTGAGTTACTTTAGCCCTACCTTGGCTCCTACCTCTGCATACCTTGCATACTTAGAGTGGAATTGTTTTCGGCCAGGGTAGACACATCTATGACCTAAAGGAGACTGTAGGTCAGTTCCTGCTTAGGCAAGTTCCAAATGGAACTGATGATCAAGGATGACCCTGAGGCTTTCTTTTTATCCACATTCCTTTCATTACTTCTGATTCATTTAATTGGAAATATAACACTCATGCTTCTCAAGCAGATCCCGAGAAAGTAACAACCCTGTTTGTTTCCATTTTTGCTGTACATAACCCAACCTGGGCAGATATAAAAGCCCTTATGAATATCTCACTCACCCCTGAGGAAAGGGTTATGGTCCTCAAGAAACCATGACAGTAAGCCAAGTCATTGCGGCAGGTGGCACTTCCAAACCCTATTTATGGTTCCCAAAATGAGGTGGCCCCTGAAACTGATCATCATTGGAATCCTAATGACCAAAGCCACATAAACTGCCTTGACCATTATATGGTTTACATTCTTGCTGGGCTGTGGAAGGGTGCTCCAAAGCAAATATCAATTACTAAATTACAGGAGATCCAACAAGAATTGCAGAAAAATCCCTCTGCCTTCTTGAACCTGTCTTTAATGCTTTTCTCAGATATACAGACATAGACTAAGAAGAGCCTGAAAATGCGTGTATAGTAAATTTAACCTTTATTATTCAAAGTGCCCCTGACATTGGTTGGAAATTGCAGAAGTTAGATGGAGGGCTTGGTACACCTATCTCACAATTAGTAGAAATCACCTTTAAAGTGTACACAAATAGGAACCAGGCCATGGAGGAAAAACAACAGAAGCAGATGAAACAGCAAGCAGCACTCTTAGCAGTGGCAATAGCACAGGGGAGGCCAAGACATGGGGCAACCTTGGGTACCCAAAGCCAGGATGGCAGAAGGTTCTGAAACCCCAATCTCAGGATCTCAACAGTACACCTATTGTGAAGGATAAGGCCAATGGGAAAAGGAGTGTCCCAAGCTAAAAGCAGGAAAACCCCAAATAATGGTAGCTGGGGAAACACACAGGGACTCTAAATGACAAAGCCTGGAACTAAGAGACTGGAGCCTCCCACCCAGTATCCCCATCTTGGAACAAGAGACCTGGGTAATTGCAACAGTGAGAGGGAAGCAAGTCAAGTTTCTCAAGGATATAGGAGTTACTTAACTGTTAATTAACGAACAGCTATGCCCTCTTACTGAAAAGGAAACCACCATTTCTGGGGCTCTGGGAAAAACTTCACAACTGCAGTTTTTAGCCCCTTTAACCTGCCAGATTGGGAAAGATGAGGTTCATCACCAATTCCTCTACATGCCTGAGTATCCAATTCCTCTTTTAGAGAGGGATCTTATAGCTAAATTTCAAGCATAAACCACTTTTACAAAAGGATATCTAAATGTGAAATCCCAACAAACCAATCATGGGCCCTCTAGGCTGCACTCTTAGCTGAAGAAGGAGGAGAGCATGAAAAGAATTATAACAACTACCCTTTCAAATACACTCTCAGGTAAATGCAACAGTTTGGGCAACAGGACTCCCCAGCCATGCTGCCTGTGCAAATCCAGTAAAAAATAGTTATAACCTCACACGCAGCCAATTCACATCAAGCAGTACCCACTTCCTTTTAATACAAAAATAGGGGTAACTCCATTAATTCAATGGCTATTGACCATGGGACTGATATGAATTTGCCAATCACTGTATAACATTCCAGTTCTAAATGTTTTAAAGCCTGGAACAAGAGGAGCGTATGAGTTTGTCTAAGATTTAAGGGGTATAAATAAAATAATTGAAGATATCCTGCCAGTTGTGCCAAACCCCTACACCATGCTTACTACTCTCAATGCAGAAAATGAATGGTTTTCAATATTAGATTTAAAAGATGCCTTCTTTTCCACTCCTCTGGATAGCTCCTTTCAACAAATTTTTGCATTTGAGTGGGAATAACCAAGTGCAGGACATAAGCTACATATATTTGGACTTTGCTGCCCCAAGAGTACAAAAATATCCCAAACATTTTTGGTGAACAATTAGCCCAGGACTTGGGATAGACAGGTTAATGAGCAATATCTTTAGTATGTACCTCTACATACATTTTAATTGCAGAGTAATGTGTTATACATACAATTGAGATGGCAAATGGCTTAGCAACCTTAGGATACAAGGTCTCCATAAAGCACAATTAGTTCAGAAATCTGTTCCTTATCTTAAGTTTGAACTAAAGAAAGGAACAAGAACTCTGACAACTGCTAGACAAAAAGCTATTTTAAAAATAAAAAGCCGGTGGAAACTGTGGTGATTTTTTGGGCATGGCCAGATCCTGCCAAATTTGGATTCTAAATTTTGGACTAATAGCTAAACCCCTGCACACAGCTTTGGTTGTTGGGGATGTAGAGCTCCTCCAGTGGAAATCTGAATGTGAGCTAGTCTTTTGTCAACTAAAGAGGGAACTAATGAATGTTCCTGCCCTGGGGTTACCAGATCTCAGGAAGCCTTTTTATTTACTTGTTCATGAAAGACAAACTGTAGCCCTTGGAATATTAACCCAGAAATTGGGAATGAGCATCATCTGGTAGCATACTTCTCTAAATTACTAGACAAAACTGCAAAAGAGTGACCAGCATGTTTAATAGCCATTGTTGCAAACTATCTCTTACTAGAGAAATTGAAAATTTTACATTAGGACAACACTTCAACATTCACACCCCCCATCTAGTACTCACACTGCTTGAAAGAAAAGGAAAACTTTGGTTAACCCAAGGGATACTTGGAAAATATCAAGCAGCACTCCTAGAGAACCCAAAAGTTAAACTAAAAGTTTGTGCAACCTTAAATCCAGCTTCTTTATTTCCATCAAGTACTGAGGAAGTACCTATTCATGATTGTATAGAAATGCCAGAAGAAGTCTATTCTTTCAGGAAGGACTTGCAGGATACTTCTCTACTTAATCCAGATCTGGAAATCTTCAGTGATGGAAGTAGTTTCATTGAAGGGGTGTTAAAAAAGCTGGATATGCTCTTGTAACTCTAGGAGAAGTACTAGAAGCTGTGTCGCTTCCCTCGGGGAACTGTGCACAAAAAACTGGGTTTGTCACTCTTCTTAGAGCCCTCCAAAGAGGGTATGGAAAAAGGGTGAACATTTATACTGACTCAAAGTCTGCTTTTCTTATTAAAAAAAAATCATTTATCTTATTTATTTATTTATTTAGATTTTATTTATTTATTTCTCTACCTCCCCTTGTGGTCTACTCTCTGTGCCATTCACTTTGTGTTCTTCTGTGTCTGCTTGTGTTCTCTTTAGGTAGCACTGAAAACTGACCCTTGGACCTTCCAGAGTGGGAGAGAGGTGCTCAATCTCTTGTGCCACTTCTGCTCCTTGGTCTGCTGTGTCTCTTATTGTCTCTCCTCTGTGTCTCTTTTTATTACATCATCTTGCTGTGCCAGCTCTCCACATGGACCAGCACCTCATGCAGGCCAGCACTGCTGCATGGGCCAGCACTCTGTATGGGCCAGCACTCCACATGGGTCAGCTCTCTGCATGGGCCAGCTCTCCGCTCAGTCTAGCTCACCATGTGGGCCAGCTTGCCTTTCACCATGAGGCCCTGGGAATTGAACCGTGGACCTCCTATATGGTAGATCAGTGCCCAATCCCTTGAGCCACATCCATTTCCCATGCTTTTCTTATCTTGCATGCACATGGGGCAATTTGAAAGGAGAGGGGACTTTTGTCATCTGAGCAGAAAGACATTGAACATACCACATAAATTACCGAACTTTTAGAAGCAGTAAAACTACCTGCAGAAGTAGATGTAATACACTGCTGGGGACACCAAAAGGCAGACTCCTATGTAGCCTTAATTAACAGGCAAGCAGACCAAGCAGCAAAAGAGGCTGCAAGAAAAGGCTACCCTCCTAGTCAAGTAGCTGCACTCACTAAACTTCAGATTCCTCAACATATAGAGGAAGTTTTCTGTCTGGTTTATACTCTTGCAGACCTCAAACACACAAGAGAATGGGGTTTTCAAGAAAATTCAGAGAAACCAGAAAGTGGGGTTCAGTGGCTGAAAAACAGCCAAGGGTAATTTTATCTGCCTAAAAATCTACTATATCCCTAGTCTCTTACTATCATCAAACCACACATTCAGGATAGCAAGCACTGCTCAGCCTTCTTCAATGACTGGTGGTGAGACCTCACCTTGTTCAAGTGGTGCAGAATGTCTCTAACCAGTGTCTTAATTGCCAGAAAAATAACCCAAAGGTAACATCATGGACTTCTTTTGGGACAAAAAGTCAAGGGCTTGCCCCAGCTGAAAACTGTCAAGTAGACTTCACAGTATTGTCAAAAACCACAGAAAATTTTAAATATATTTTGGTATTTGTAGACACCTTTTCAGGATGGCTGGAAGCCTTTGCCTGCCGCACAGAACAGCAGTCCATGTTAAATAAGTTCCTCCTCCAGGAAATCATCCCAAGGTTTGGACTGCCCCAAACAATTCAGATAATAGACCTGCTTTTATGTCAGCTGTGGTGCAAGGTGTCAACCAGTGTCTTTGAATTAAGTGTAAATTGCAAATAGCCTGAAGGCCTGAGTCATCAGGAAAGGTGGAAAGAATGATCTATACTTTAAAGAAAACCTTAAGTAAAACCTGTCAAGAAACACAGTTAAAATGGACAGAAGCAATTAACCTGGCTGTCCTTTGGGTTAGGGTGGCCCCTAGAAGAGAACTTGAGTTAAGTCCTTTTGAGCTTATGTATGGAAGGGCCTTTCTAAGCAACCCAGGGGAAAAACATAATTCCCCAATAGCCTTAGAGGGAGCCCTCCATAAGTGGACCTTGCAGTTAGGAGAGCTCCTCATCATCATGCCTACATATGCAAATATGTGCCTCAAATACCCCAATGACCAGCCTCTCCATCTCTTCTCAGTCAGGATCAAACTTTTTTAAGTTTGAAAAAAACATATACCTTGATGCTCAGCTTAAACATAAATAGGAGGGACCATACATAGTACTATTAACCTATCATTCTTCTAAGTTACAGGGAATCAAGTCCTGGGTCCATCACACCAGAGCAAAACCTTACTACTTATCAGATCTGGTAGATAAAGCAGGTCTTGAGCTGGAGATCACGCCTGAGCATGAAGCAAAATATGAGATGGAGCCAGTTGAGAACCTGTGGTTCCTGTTCAAGAAGAAAAACTCCAACAAATACTAATCTTTCTTCTACAGGGCCTGCCAGCAACTAGCCCTAAGGCTCACACGTATTTTGCAGATCATCAAAAACCTCTACAATAGAACCAAATATTGGTACTGTGTAAATTTGTACAATCAATATCAAGTGATGCCTGGGCCAACTATATTAGGGACTACTTCAGTTAATCTGCACCTTGAAAGCAGCGGTCAGGAAAGCCCACTTAAACAAAGTTCATTTGATTCATTTGTGCAGAACCTAAATATTACACACCAAATCAGTGCAATACCTCCAATAACTGGAGAAATGTTTACTATAGCTAATAGTAATCATTGATATAGCATATGCATTTTAGCCAATTTTACAAAGCCTGGACCCCAGCTTAGCCCCTTGCAACCAAATCAATGTAACTTGACCACCTGGATATCCCCCCAAAATGTTAAAAAAAGAAGTGCAAATGTTATACTAGAACTGCTATTTCAACAAATTATCATAATACTTTGCATCTCCATTTAGATTCCCAAATTCCTAAGACACAGCCATACACTCATGTTTTTGTAGGAAATTTAGGACAAAATTCAACAAACTTTTGTAAAAGCAGACCCCAAGGTATATATAACATTCTCATTGATACCACAAATGATCAAAATTGCAGTCAACTGAACTTTTCCTATGTAAATCACCATAACATATTTCATCATGAAGCTAAATCCATGTTCTGTTTTGAATCTCCTAGTGGAAAGCAATCCTGCCACTCAAATATGGCCTTATTGCTTAGTGCAGCCCTAATGCAAGGAGAAGCTTCCCTTTTTATATTGTACCCTTGGCAATTAAGTGAGACTAGAAGGTGTAGCAAATATAAGCTTTACTGCTAGCTTAAATCCAAAATTAGGAATATATTTTCTTTGTGGAAACTCTTCTTATCTATCCCTTCCACCATATAGGAAGGACTTTGGAGACATGGATATGTTTTCCCTGCAGTATTCACCATGAATGATAGCACTGCCTTACCCTTCCCAGTAACAATACAATTTAGCCCCTGAGAAAAGAGAACAATCCAATTAATCTCCTTATTTACCTTCTTAGGGATCACAGCATCCAGTGGAGCTGCAGCTATATCGTTTTACCTAGCTACTGATCCCTCCAAGGAAGTGTGAACAGATATAAATCAGATAGCAGACACTATCTTAACAGTGCAAAAACAAATAAACTTTAACTACAGTAGTGCTGCAAACTGCTGAGGACTTGATTTGCTAACAGCTGCACAAGGAGGAACATTTTTATTTCTCAAAGACCATTGCTGTTACTATGTAAATGAATCAGGCAAAGTCCTCCAGAGCACTGAGGAACTAAAGAACAAAGCCAATGCGCTTATGACACGAGAAAATAATTTTTCTTTTTGGAGCCATCTAGCCTTGCCAAGTGGCTGCTTCCCTTCATAGGGCCATTAACTATTATCTTAATTATTTTAGCAGTTGCACCTGTACTCATATAATGCATGCTTTTTTCAAAAGCAGTTGCAAACTTTAACAGACAGACTTTTGCTCCTCAGACCACTCTCTTACAATAGTTTCCTAAGAGATCAATGCCCATAGTATCAGCAGGAAGTAGTTACAGAAGATAAGACCTTCGTCCCTTTCCCCTTCAATAAGAATATCATCAAAAACTAGGAGAGAAATGATGGATGTAGGATGACTGAATACTGCAAAGTAACTTGTTTCTCTCCATGTTGCTAGGATACAAAGGAAATAATTATATGTAAATTATAATGAGATGCAACCCTCTCTTTGTGAGATGCAACCCTCTCTTTGTGACAAATTCAGCTTTTGATGTTCAAGAGCATCCTGTTGAAGCAATGAAGTACAAAAACCAGCTTCAACCAGTTGGTCGGACCTGCACAGAAGAAGCCCCTTTCTGTACTTACTTCAGTTTGCTTAATTAACATAGTAAAATTCCTAACCAGGGGTAGAATTATTGGCCCCTTTTTTGATCATGCAATGCACGTGCAAGTGTGATTTCCTGAACATACTAGTCATACAATTATATAACTAGCTATGTGTGTTCATCTGTTCGTCATAAAGGCTAAAGCATAAACAAAGCAAATGCTAAGTATTAACTTAGATATTTAAACAAGAGTAAAACTGCAGCATGGAGAGTGAGGTCTGAGTCACTGTAGACTGACCTTGCTTTCTACCTCTGCAAACATAATAAATGTGAGTTTGCCTAACTCTTGTGTTGACGTTTTCTTCATGTCATCTCTGGTTATCCATAAAGGTTTTTCTCTGAGGCCTAACACAGCACTGTGGAGGACTGTTTGGCAGTATCTAAGGTTGTTTTATATAGACTTGCCATGGCACCCAGCAATACCAATGCTAAGTATATGCCCAGAAGAACTGAGAGCAGGGACATGAATAGACATAGGCACACCAATGTTCATAATGGTTTTATTCATAATTGCCAAAAGTTGGAAACAACTCAGGTGTCCATCAACTGATGAATGGATAAACAAATTGTGGTGTATATACACAATGAATATTACGCAGTGGTAAGAAGTAATGAAGTCCTGAAGCACATGATGAAATGGATGAACCTAGAATACATTGTGTTGAGTGAAGCAAGCCAAACAGGAAAGGACAAGTACTTTATTATTGTGCTACTAGGAGCTAAATATATTATATAAACCCATGGAATTAATAATTAGAACATAGGTCACTATAAAATAGAATGAGGGTTGAGAAAGGAAAGCTGATGGGTAATCTGTGCAGAATTGGTTAAATAGTTGTTTGCACATCTTTGGAAATGAATGGAAATGATGAGAGCCCATGATGGTGTTTGTTACTAGCAGAGATGTTATATGG
>JAQZBX010079342.1:0-13991 GCA_029593785.1 Cabassous unicinctus | reverse complement strand
AATGAGAATGAAAACACAATGTAAAAATTTGGGGGAGGTAGATAAGGAGGGACACTTATAGAATCTAGGCTTATTTTAGAACAGAGAAAGGTTTCTGATCCATGCTTTAAACTTCCATTCTAAGAAGCTAGAGAAAAAGAAAATTGAACTCAAAGCAAGCAGACAGAAGAAAATAAGATCAGAAATCAATTAATTTAAAACAGAAAAAACAGAGAAAATCAATAAAACCAAAAGCTACTTTTTTTGAAATCGTATAATCTACCATCTAGTAGATATTCCCTATTTGATCTCTTCATTATTCATTAATTTTCCTCTTTTTCTGCCTCCTTTTGAATGTTTTTATTGCGATTCCATTTTTCACCACTATTGTCTTATTATTCATGCCTCCTTTATATATTTTTAGTGGTTATACAAGAATTTCCAATATGCATTATTAATTAATCAAAGTTTATTTTTATATAATATACTTTTCACATACAGTATAAAATATCTTATAACCTTATAACTGTACACACTCAATTCCCCCCTTCCTTCATTAGAAAACAAAATAATCCATTCACTTATTCATGTATACATTTAACAAATACTCTTTAACAAATATATATTATTGTACATTTTTCTCTTACATATGAACACACAATACATTGCTACTATTTTTGCTTTAAACGGTCAATTATATTTTTGGATGATTATAACTAGAAAAAAATAAATTTTATGACATCTTCATCAGTTCTAACACTCTCCATTTCTTTGTGTAGATCTAAGTTTCTGTCTGGTATTAAAATTCTTCTGCCTGAAGAAATTTCTTTAATATTTCTTGTAGAGAAGATGTGTCACTAATGAATTCTTTCAGTTTTTGTTTATCTGAAATCTGCTGCATCTTTTATTGTCTCTCCTCTGTGTCTCTTTTTGTTGTGTCATCTTGCTGCATCAGCCCTTCTATGCAGGCCAGCACTCCATGAGGGCCAGCACTCCGTGCAGGCCTGCACTCAAACCCTGGACCTCCTGTATGGTAGATGGGAGCCCAATCACTTGAGCCACATCTGCTTCCTGAATCAAATACTTTTATCTCTAATGCTCCTGATCCCACAACTCCAGATGGGCTCAGAGTCAGAAAAGACTCACCAGGAATGACTGATGGCACCACAGACCTGAAGTAACTGTCTCTATTTCAAGATCTAAATTTCCCAGAAGAGGAAACTCAAGCCAAGGCACCATAGATGATTTTAAGTTTGGAAGTAAAGGAGGGGAGAAGGGGCAAGAAAAGAAACAGGACCAAGCAGGGAACCAAATGGGGTCAAGGAAAGTGTTTCGTAAGGCAGCTTTTGGGAAAGAATAGGACTCTGAAATTTAGGGCCTGCTTTAATGCAAACAGGCTGGTCAGCATGTTTGTGACCACCACAAATCCCAGTTTGGGGGGAAAATTTTTCCACAGGGAATAGTGAAGGAACTGGTGATGTTCAGTTGGGAGGAAGCTCTGAAAAGCTGTTGCCAGAGAGGAAACAGGGTGCCAGTTTTGTTTAGGCAAGTTCCAGAAGGCAGGATGAGTCATCAGATATAGACTGTTAATAGAATATACAGAGATATAGGTTATTATCAGGTGGTAGTATGCAGAGGCCTTAAGAGGTGGAGCTGGGGAGTCAGAAAGGCCAGAGACTGGAGATTAAAGGAGATACTATATTGTATAGTGAAAAGCTATACACTAGGTACATATTAAGTTGAATCAAATGAAACTGCTAATATTTTACCATTTTTTCCTACAGAAAAAGAACTTTTATATAGTTCAATTTCATAGTAGGTATTCAATCATTTTCAGTTATTGCAACAATCAACAGTCAGCAGTTCAAAGGTGAACTGAATTACTTTAGAGGTAGTGAGAGCCTATCATTGGATGTACGTAAGCTGAGGATACAGTAAAGAGGATTCAAATCTCAGCACTGATATAGAAAGATGCACTAGAGGCTGGCAAGCCATTAAAGAAGACTGTTGCAATATTTCCAGAGGAATGAGGAACTGGCCTAGGATGGGGGTGAGAGAATGGAGAGGAGTGTGTAGGTGTAGAATCAAGAAATAGAATTTGGCTGACTGGAAGAGGGAAGCATGGGAAACAGTCGTGCAAGCTTGAGTAGTTTGTGTGTCACTGGAAGCTTGGCACTGAGTGTCCCACTCAGGGACATTTCACTGTTGTTAAATGTTGATTTAGCCTCCATTTCCTGATGAAAGGCCTTTCCCCTCCTGGCTTGCCAAATCCCACCTTCTCTGTGAAGCTAGCAAAGGGAAGGCAGAGTTTCCCCTTCCCCACCAACCTGCCCTTGGAATTTCTATAACTACCTTGTTGGTATCCAGCCTTATTTTATTCTTACCTTGGCTCACACCCTATATTTCATTTGTTCTTACTTTTGACCTACAGTTGATGCCAATTCCTAAAGTCTGGCGATCTGGTGACTTAGTGGCTTTATTCAGCTACTTGGGTTTCCTTTCAGGTCTATGTCTCTGGTACTTGGTTAGTCTGAAGTGTGTTTTTTTGTTGTTGTTTTATCATGAGTGTCTCTAACCTGGGATCCACGGATGAGTCATGTAAAAGTTTGTCCTTATGTGCACACTAACCTTACGTGCATTTTTCTAAAGCTCAGGCTCTGAAATGGATCTGTAACTCAAACAAGGTTAGGACCCTTTGGGTAGTCCTGAAAAGTCGGGTAAAATCTGATCCTAAATACCTGCTTTTTGACCATAGTAGTAGAAGAATAATGGGAAGTAGAAAAGTACACTAGGGCTTTGGAACCAGAATGAGATGAGTTCTAATCCTCTTCCTGTGATTTACAAACTCTGACATTGGGCAAGTTACTTAACCTCTCTGGTCTCAATTTCCTCATTTGCAAGTTGTGGATATCAGTGACATTTATTTTATATGTAACAAACCTGGTTGATGGCCAACTTTTAATAAATGAGCCATTAATAATGATAATGTAAACTAAATATGAGGCAATAGTTAGTAGAAAGCAGAAGTAATGCAGACATATCTATTTTCCTATTTCTTTTGTAAATCAAGCCTTTAATGATTTTTCTCTTTATAAAAGTAATACATTTTTGTGTTGTGCAAATTGAGAAAATACAGGTATACGAAAAGAAGAAAATAAAAGTTTCCACTAAAACATTTTGGTATACCTCCTTCTTTTCCAATCACATAAATATAATTTTAAAAACAAAATCATTATTGTTCAATACATATTTTGGTTAAATATAACAACATAAGTAAACATCTTTCTGTGCCATTAAGTATTCTTTTATCCCATGATTTTTAATGACTTCATAGACTTCCATTGGGTGGCTGTTTCCAATTGTTGTTCAGTTAGACAGTTTCTTTTTCTTTTTCTTTTTTTTTTACTCGTCTTTTGATGAATATTTTTGTGGTTAAATCTTTGCACACTTGTTTATTTTCTTATTTGCTTAATCAAAAACTTGACCAGAAAGACAGAACAAAGTGACTACTAATTCTTTACAATATTGCTCAGGCTATCCAAAAACTATGAGAGTTTAAATAAAGAAATAATGGGAAAGTCAATATTTTAATACAAAGATCATGTTCTGTTTTGAGCGACAATCTCCCACTGTCCCCCCACAGGTCTCTGAAAAAACAAATCTAGGATGCTAGGGCTGGTGATTGCCGTGAAACGTCAAATAACAGATCACTTTCCGTACCTAAATATTTTTAGCAAGAGTGACTTGTACTCCTTATCCCGGTGTTTAAGAGTCACATTTCTTTTCTTCCTCCAAATCAAATTTTATATGCTCCAAACTCCCATCCCACAGCACAGACAGGAAATTCAACCCCCCAAATTTTTGAGACCTCTGCTCCACCCGAGTGGCATGTAAAATCCTGTTGGTCTTACTCAGTCCAGTTCAAGAAAAGACTTCTGGCCTTAGGTCCACACTGCAACCACCAATATGCCTGTGGTCCAAGCTGGTAAGGCCCCTACAAGGCCAGCAGTTCTGCTCTAAGCTATGCTTAGGGGTTCCTGCTGAGCTGGGACATCCTGCCTCCAGGTGCCAGGTTCCTTGAGGTACCAACAGCCACCCCTTCTATTTCTCCCGGGCAGAGTACTAGGCCCAGGTCCTTGCTACTCAAAGATCCTGCAAAGCGCATTCCCCTTCTCAATCCTGGAGGAGGCTCTCAAAAATCTCCTTACCCCTTGGCTACTGGGTCCTCTATTCTCTCTCCCTTTGGGACAATTCAGCATAATTTCTCTCAAAGGCCAGAAGGGGGAGAGTCTCTCTCATTGAACCTGAAAATGGCTGCTTTCTGCCTGCCACACAGCAGCCCTGAGAGGCAAGTGATTATGAAGGGTTATGCACCCTTTAGGGCAGGGGCTCTTTACCAGGGGTCCAAGGGTCTGTGGAAAGATTTCAGGGGGTCCATGAGCTTGAATTGAAAAAAAAAATCAACTTATTATCTTTTTTTTCTCTGACAACTTATAATCTTTATTTTCTCTGACCTCTAACTGAAATCTAGCATTTCCTCCACTTATGAATGAGTGCAATAAATAAATTACAGTAGTATTCATTTCACCTGACTGGCAAAGGGGTCCGTGGAACAAAAAAAGGTTAAGAACCCGTGCTCTAGGGATTGGGGGAGAGAGGGCATGGGAAAAATACTTATTATCACTCAAAGAATGATTCATATTAAAAGAATATTAATATTGAAAAACTAGAAATAACTTAAATGTCCATTAATGCTTAAATAAATGACGGTATGCCCAAACAATGGCATCCTATGCAGCTACTGTAGCCATAGATGTCTAGGATGCTCTCTCCTGTCCCACACATCCCTCTTAGAATGTGACTGTATCACTTCTCCCATTGAGACTCAATTGTGTCCCCTCCTCTTGAAATCAGGCAGGCTTTTATGACTGTTTCAACATACAGAGTGCAATGGAAGTGTGGCGATGTGATTAGTGAGGCTAAATTATAGAAGGTTACATAGTATCTACCTTGCTTGCTGAACTGCTGGCTCTTGAAACTTTCAGACATCACTTAAGCAGCCAGACAGTCCTGTGTTTGCTATGGTGTGAGGAAGCCCAAACTAGCCCACACAGAGAGACACTAGGAGAGGCCCTAATGCTTCTTGAAGAGAAAGAAATGTCCCAACTGTCACCACTATCTGACTGCAGCTGCACATCAGATCCTGAGGCAGAGCCACCAGTCAAGCTCTTATCACATTTCTGACTGACAGAAACTGAGAGAAATAACAAAATGATCATTTTAGGCCACTATGTGAGTGAAGTGATTTGTTACTTAACACTAGACAGCCAGAACAGCAGCTTTTTAGGAACTGATAAGGAACACTTTAAAATGTGCAGAATAGTGCATATTGTATGCCGTTTGTAAAAAGAAATATGTGTATATATTCTCAGATATGCATAGACCAGTGGTTTGCCAACTTAGGTGTGCAATAGGACTTCCTTGGGGGCTTTAAAACTATATCAGTGCCTGGACCCACCCTACATCAACTAAACCATAATATTTGGGGGTGGAGCCTGAACATTGATATCTTAAGAGTTCCCTAAGACAACCAGTGAAAAAAATAAAAACAAAACAAAAGTTCCCTAAGAGATTCTAATGTGCAGTCAGAATTGGGAACTGCTGGTATAGATTGAACTGGAAGGCAGCACAGGAAACTAATGCTGTGCTTGCCTCTAGGGAGGTACAGTGAGGTAAGAGTGTATAGGGTGGAAGGGAGGTTTACTTTTCACTATAAACTCTTTGACCTTTTGAATTTGTTTACTGTTTGTATGTGTTACTATTTTCGAAGAACAAACAAGTTAATTTTTTTTTTAAAGAAGGGGGAGCAGATGTAGCTCAGTAGTTGACCTGCTTCCCATGTACAAGGTCCTGGGTTCAACCCCCTGTACCTCCTAAAATTAGTTAATTAAATAAATAAATAGATAGGTAAAAAGAAAATAAAGAAAAAAGGAAAAAGAAAAAACTCCTATAGCAGTGAGAAAGAATCATGAATAGCAAACAAGGAATAACCTATGAAATAGCAGGAGTCAATTCAGCATCCAGGAAGGTCTCAGGGGAAGTGGTCTGTCCCACCTGGGAAGAGGGACTGGTCAGAAAGTATGGCAAAGGTGAAGCCTGCAGTGGCCCCTAATGGGAAATGGAATCCCCAAGTTACTGCATTATTAGTTGGTCTTTGAAAAAGACTTTGAATTAGCATAATGGCTACAATATGCAGAAGAAAATAATGGACTTCTTGGCCCTTGACCTGCTGGTCACCCCTATGAACCCTGAGACCAAAAAGAGGGAAAATGTCTGTACTTAGATGGAAGGAGTGAAGAGATCTGGATCCTGGCTGGCCAGGGTGCTGACCTGCTTTCATCTAGGAAAAACAGTTTATTAGCCAGCTATTAGCAGGGATTTGATTACCTTTTCCACCTGGCCTGCTGAATTGGGAGGGACAGAGGCACCAATGGCTGACCTAAAGCTTCCTCTATAGCACCTTCCCCTTGCATTGGGGCACTGCTGCCTGTCCTTGGGTTTTGGCCTCTGACAGCTCCCATTCAAAATCTACCTCTGGCCTTGCCAGTGGGCCCTACTTTGTAGTCTGTGCTCCTGAGAGTGACAGAGTTGGACTCAGTTATGGCTTCCCACACATGGCTCATCTATCCCTTCTATTTAAATCTGTCCTTGGTGCTGGAGTTGGTAGGTGTACATCCAAGAGACTTGACTCTTTGGGCTGTCCATGTTCCAGCTAGGCCCTGAACCTCAGCAGAGTTGCAACACCTACTCTCCAGTTCAATCACTCAGGACAACTAACAAGGAGGTGAGGATGGACAACCACCATACCAAGGAAATGAGAGAGCCCACAACTGCAAGCAAGAGAGTCCCATCCATTGGCTGTAGGGGATTGAAGCCCCCTCTCAATTAGAGGTGGAGTGGACATCACCATCCCAGAATCCTCAGGATTGGGGAATAAACTATGGACTAGAGTGGACTTACTGGCATTCTACTATAGGCTTGTTGTGATTCTAGCAATGGAAGAAATTACAGCATTGATGTGGAGGCAGTGGCCACTGGAGACTCTGTGGGCAGGGCAAGGGAAAGACAGGTGTAATGCGGGGGCTTTTTCAGGACTTGGGAATTGTCCTGAATGGTGTTGCAATGACAGATATATGCCATTATATATCTTCCCATAGCCTGCAGAAATGTGTGGCAGAGAGTGTAAACTACAATGTGAACTATGGTCCATGCTCAATGGCCCCAGGATGCGTTTATCAATTGTAATGAATGTGCCACACTAATGAAGGATGTTGTTTATGTGGGAGGGTGTGGGAGGTGTGGGGAGTGGGGCATATGGGAATCCCTATATTTTTTGTGTAATATTTGTGTAATCTAAGGATTTTTTAAAAAATAAAAAAATATATTAAAAAAAAAGAAACAGTTAAAAAAAAAAAAATCCACCTCTGCAACTTGTAAGGTGCATGACCTTGATAAGCAATTTAATATTCTAATCCTCAGTTTCCTCATCTGTAATACAGATGAAAACATATGGAAAAAGAGAAAGAAAATTCAGCTAGCCTTTATTAGTGTCTATTACAATCAAAGATGGGGGTGGATTCTCACATTTGAGTAGCACAGTAAGAAGTGGTATAGTGTAGTGGTTAAGACAACGGGCTTTTCAGTCAGATATAACTGGATTAAAATCACACTCCAGTCACACATTGTGAGACTTTGGGCAAGTCACCCAACATCTCTGAGTTTCATTTCCTTGCTTATAAAAGGAGAATCATAATATAATACCTCCTCGGGAAGCGGGTGTGGCTCAATCGATAGAGCTCCCGTTTACCATATGGGAGGCCCCGGGTTCGCTTCCTGGGGCCTCCTTGTGAGGGCAGGCCGGCCTGCGCGGCGTGGTGGGCTGATGCAGCGGGACCTCACAGCAAGGAGGAGATAAGCAGACACGGAGAACACACACAGCGAATGGACATAGCAAGCACAAGCAGCAAGGGGGGGATAAATAAATAAATAAATAAATCTTAAAAAAAATAAAAATAAAAAATAATAATAATATAATACCTCCTGAAAGGTTTGCTGTGAGGACTAACTAAAACAATGAATATGAAGAGTTTTGTGCAGGTAACATTAATAAAATTGGCAACTGCTGCTATTCTGTTTGTTTTGTTGCCTACAGGGAGTTGAGAAAGTACTCTTACCTGACCCACTCTTACCTACCCTTTAAGAGGTGAGAAAATTGATGCCCATTGAGATGAGGTGATTTTTCCCGTCACTAGGAGTGGCATCAGGAGCAGAATCTAGGTGTTCTGATTTCTGATCTGGCTTGTGACCACCTTTGGAAGCCCTGAATCTAGTGGGTGACAGACAGTTGGGAGGTCAGCTCTAGATTAGAAAGGGAATTCCTTAAATGGCTATGAAAAGGTTCATTGGAAAGAAAAGGAAAGGCAGGTACCATTTTTCTTCCTCAATGGGTCTCCTTCCACCCCCAACTAGTGGGCCCAAGCAGGAGAGGAATGAGCAAATTAATAATAAGTACCCCAAATCAGATAGTGGCCAGTTCACGGCAGAAAATCAAATCAAGACAACATGATGGACTGTGATCGGTTGTCTATTTTTAATAGGGCGGCTGAGACCTGAGAGACAAGAAGAAAACAAGTAGCCAGAACCGGCACTCAGACCTGGAATGAGAAGAGGCTTGGTTGACAAAGCAGGCCAGTGTGGTTGGAGAGCAGTGAGGGAGGGAAAGATGGGCTGTGAGGGTGTAGACCCGGCCAGGGCCCAGGGCACGTGGGGCCTCCAGAGCATAGAGAGGGGTTTGATTTTATCTTTGTGTCACTTAGCTTAATCTGTTGCCTTTAAGTGTCACTCAAGCCACTCAGAGTTACTTTTTACTAGAGCAGTTGTAGGTTTACAGAAAAATCATGCAGAAAGTAGAGTTTCCATATATTGCCCCCCAATACACAGTTTTCCCTCATATTAATACTTTTTTAGCGTGGCACTTTTGTTACAATTGATGAACCATTGTAAGAATCATTACAAGAATTATTGTAATTCTTTTAACGAGAGTCCATAGTTTACATTAGGGTTCACTATGTCCACTCAGGATTTTAAACCAGGGTTGGAATATACATTTTATATTTACATTTTAAAAAGAGCCTTCTGGCTATTGTGACTTTTGGTGGAGAATGAGTTATACTAGGGCAAGAAAGAGTAGAATTTTCCTTCTGACTTTTTTCCATTCAGGCCTCAATTTCCACATCTTTAAATAGGGGTGTTTGGGAATGCTATCGGGAAGTGGATGATTTTTAAGGTCCTAAGGAGTCAGTAATAAAGACGACGCCTCCTCACAAACAGCGCACTTTACAGCTATAGGAACAGCGCTTCCGCGTCGTTCTTGCTACTTTATGCTACCTTATCTCTCGCATTGAAGGCCAAGAGGGCATAAGCCTCCCACTTCGCAGATGATTCAACGCCTCAGGAAGCCCGGGAGGAGCCTCCCAAAGAATCCGGGCCGCCTGGCCCCTTCTTTCCAGAGCAGCCAATCGTGAGGAGGAACGCGGGCTTGGGGCGGCACCGTCGCCGGTCCAGACCGATCCATTGGCTAGCGGCCGCGTCGCTCGCCGGCGGGACAACGTGACTGCCACGGCAGCCAGCTTTCTCCTTGGATCGGCGCTGGCTGTGCTGGGCCTGTGACAGCTCGCCGTGCCCGCAGGTCCGGTTCGGCCAGATCCCGCCTCCTCGGGGGCCGGGCGATGGGCGGGGAAGGGGCCGGGCCCGCTTCGGGGAGGCCCGCCCGGAACCGGGACACCTCTGCCGGCGCCGCGGTTCTACCCTCAGCCCAGCCACGGCGCCGGAGGAAGCGCGGGGCTTTGTCGCGTGGGGCGGTCCAGACCCGAGAGGTGAGAGGGGATTGGTAGGGGACTGAGGGGTAGGGGTCTGCGTCCACGCAGTCAGCGGGCCCCTCTTAGGGTCGTCCTGGCCTGTGGCCCAGGAATCGTGGGAGGAAGCCCAGACCAACGGTCTCCGTGGGCTTCATGGCCCTTCCGTGGGAGGTGAGAGTGCGTCTGGGTTATTCACCGGAGTCGCAGGAATGGGGCAGGGCAAAGGTCAACGCCCCACCCTAGTGATTCCGACCCTGTCCCTCTGGCCGAGAGCTGCACACCCTCCACCCTACACATTGCACGAGGTGCCCTGCACCTTGCAGATTCGGTGCTCCAGTCCGCAGGAGTCCTGGTTGAGCCGTTTAGAACCCAGATATTTGGAAGCAGCACTGAGAAAATCTGAGATAACCCCTCCCCCACTCCTTTGAACAGATGGGGAAACTGAGGCCTGGAGAGGAGAGGGGACTTGATTATCTTGGTTATGAAAACCACATACCTGCTATGGTGGTTTGGACCTATGTAACCCAGGAAAACATGTTCTTAAACTTAATCCATTCCTGTGGGTGTGAACCCACTGTAAGTAGGTTGAAGTTACTTCAGCTAAGTGTGGCCCAACTCAATTGGGGTGGGCCTTAATCCTGTTACTGGAGTCCTTTATAAGCAGAATGAAATTCATATAGAAAGCCACAGAGAGCAGCCAGAAGCTCAAGGTCATGGGAACTGGGAAGAAAAGGGAGAAGCCACCATGTGTATTGCCATATAACAGAGAATCGTAGGGTCAAGGATCACTGGCAGCCAGCCCTGCCAGTCTTTGGGAAGAAAGCATCACTTGATGATGCCTTGATTTGGACTTCCATTAGCCTCAAAACTGAGCTAATAACTTCCCGTTGTTTTAAGCCACCACACTGCATGGTATTTGCTTGAGCAGCCAAGAAAACTAAGACACCCGGTTGAGTACAAAACCAGGAACTTCATTTCTTTTAGACTCATATACTGTCCAAGTTGGAATCCTTTCACTGGATAGACAGGGAACTGAGATGATACTGAGGGCTAGGGCCTTGCCTAATATTACACTGCAAGTCATTTGCAAGGCCAAAAACCAGTATCCAAGGACTTGTATCCAGTTTCCCAATCACAGACTGTCAGGCCGGGTCCATTCCTTGCACAGATTGGGACCACAGTGAGTCAAAAGCAGTGAGGACTTAAACTCCCCCTTTCTGGCACCCATCCTAATACCTTTTATTTCCTCATTGCCCCTACTACTCTTTATGTGAAATCGGGAACTAATGAGATATCCAAGATCGGGTTAAGGAGAAGTTCTTGTTTGTTTTGTTTTTTGTTTGTTTGTTTGTTTTATATGTTCCAGGCCTGTTGGAAAGAAATTAATCCATATTTTTCCTCAGGAATCTCAAGGCAGGAGATAGTAAGGGACAGAGACTAATAGGTGGCATTTATTGAGCATTTATTAAGCAAATGCAAAGTACCACTATGAAAGGTACTTTATTGTGTTAGTTTTGAACAGTCCTGCACGTAAGGTAATGTTATCCTCATTTTACAAGTGAGAAGTTGATACTGAGTACTGGGTACTGTATGGCACCTAGTGTCATACACCTGCTAAACAGTGTAGCTGAAATCTGAATAGAGATCTGACTCCAGAACATACCCACCGGTTCTCCAAGTGTGATTTTCCACCGCCCTCACTTGTTTAAAATCACCCAGAGTACAGAGTCTGGATTTGCAGGGGTGGGCTTAAGAAATCTGCATTTTAATCACATGCAGTGTTTGAAAAATCATTGATTGTATTGTAATGTACTGCCTCCTACAGGACATCCAAAGATGACATATTCAAGGCTTTGGAGAGATCCAGATCCTATTTACTACAGGTGATTTTTGAGACTAGACATAACACTTTTGGTGAGAGTACATCTCCAGGTACATGCTTGCCAAACTATAATTTCTAAACACTAGTTTGGTTATAGTTTGTGGCAGTGGAGATGAGGATTGGTGAGGGAAATAAGAACTGGGAAGGTAACTCCTTTTTCTTTCCCACAAAGCTGTTAAATTATCTGTTTACTCAACAAAACTTTATTAAGCTCTTATTAGGTGCCCTACACAGTTTAATTCACTAGGATAAAACTGCAAACGAAACAGAGTGAGTTACTGAATAGGAAAGACAATTAACAAAAACAAACAAAAGAAATATATAGTGTGGGGTGGTGAGAAGTGCCATAGAGAAAAATAAGGCTAAATAAGGGGATAGGAGTGCAAGGCAGAGATGGGCCTAGGAGGGAGGCAAGGCAATGGCAATGCTGTTTTATATAGTATGTCAGGAAGGAACTGTTGATAAGGTGGCATCTGAGCAAAAATCTAAAAGAAGCAAGGGAGCAGGCCATGAAGATGGCTAAGAAAGAGCATTCCAGTTAGAAGGGCCAGCAAAAGCATGGAGGAGGCAGAAGCTTGCTTGGCTTGTTTGACTCTTGCCTGGAATACTAATTAATCTAACCAAAATGTAGCTACAAAGGTAAATTTTATGTTGTTGCTCCTAATAGTGAAAAAATGAAAATGTTACCAAGGCATATGTGTAATATGTGAAACGTAAAAGTAATTTCATTCTTAATCCTTTTTCCAAACCTGCCTCAAGCAGTTTACCTTCATTTACTACAATTACTAATAGACTCAGAAATGAGTTAAATAGTTGGCCACAGTGTATTGCTTTGAACTAGCTTCTATGACATTCTTGGCAAAGAAACAAATTTCAGGGCAGTGTGGTATTGTATAGAGAACTAAGCTTAAAAATTGGAAGATGAGATTTGAGAATGTGGTCCCACCAGTTGAGCAAGCAACTAAACTTTGATTACTGGAAAACAGGAATCCATACTATGTTCTCAGATTTATTTGAGGAGACAAATGGGAGATTCATATGAAATTTTTTTAAAGCAGTGAATTATTGTGTAAAGAACTATTTAATTATTTGATTGTCATTTTACATTAAATTATTTTCCTCTTAGGTATTTTATTATTTTGTCTTATGTTGGGCTTTGCACTAGAAACAATGTCATAGTTCTTGTACTACTGATTTAAACCTATGGTGGTTCCTTCTTTATTGTTGTTGTTTGTGAGGATTACATGAGATAATGGATGCAAACTCCATAAAACAGTGCCCAATACATAATGAGTGCTCAATAAATGGTAGTGACTTTTTATTTTCAAGGTTCAACTAAATATTGAATTCTAAGAACATTGGAGATGATGACATAATTCTAGAGGCCCTGAAAAGTTGTCTTTTGATTATTGTTAAAATAGATCAGTTAAGTAAGATCAGCGCACAAAAGTCAGTGAAGTTTCTATACACCAGCAATGAACACATCTGAGAAGGAAATCAAGAAAACAATTCCATTTACAATAGCAACTAAAAGAAAAAAATGTCTAGAAATAACTTTAAGGATGTAAAGGACTTGTACATAGAAAACTACAAATCATTACTGAAAGAAATTAAAGAAGACCTAAATAAATGGAAGGACATTCCATGCTCATGGATTGGAAGACTCAATATTATTAAGATGTCAGTATTACCCAAAGTGATTTATAGATTCAGTGCAATCCCAATCAAAATTCTAACAGCCTTCTTTGCAGAAATGGAAAAGCTAATCATCAAATTCAAATGGAAGGGCAAGAGTCCCTGAATAGCCAAAACCATCCTGAAAAAGAAAAATGAAGTTGGAGGATTCACACTTGTTGACTTCAAAACTTATTACAAGGGGGGCGGATGGGGCTCAAATGGTTGGGCATCCATCTCCCATATGGAGGGACCTGGGTTCGATCCCCAGGACCTCCTGGTAAAAATAAAGAAAAATATAGAAGGCGCGCGGGCTGTCAGGCCCTGTGAGCGGGTGCGCTGCCAGGCCCCGCACGCAGGTGAGCCCCCTAGGCTCCGTGCGTGGGTGCACTTTCAGGCCCTGCCGAGCCATGCAGCAAGATGATGACGTAACAGGAGAGTGACACAGGGAGAGCCAAGATAAGATGTGCTGAAAAACCAGGAACTAAGGTGGCGCAGATGGTAGGACGCCTCTCTCCCACATTGGAGGTTCCCAGGAT
>JAQZBX010079341.1:0-13994 GCA_029593785.1 Cabassous unicinctus | reverse complement strand
ATGCTCTGCCACTTTGCTGAATTTGTTTATTAGCTCTAGTAACTTTGTTTTAGATTTTTCAGGACTTATTGTATATAGGATCATGTTATCTGCAAATAGGAAAAGTTTCATTTCTTCCTTTCCAATTTGGTTACATTTTATTTCTTTTTCTTGCCTAATTGCTCTAGCTAGAACTTCCAGTACAATGTTGAGAAACAATGGTGACAGTGGACATCTTTGTCTTGTTCTAGATCTTAGAGGGAAACTTTCAGTCTTTTACCATTGAGTATGATGTTAACTGTGGGTTTTTCATATATGCCCTTTATTACGTTGAGGAAGTTTCCTTGTATTCCTATTTCTCTAAGTGTTTTTATCAAGAAAAGATGCTGAATTTTGTCACATATCTTTTCTGACAAAATTTTTTTCTCAGTTGAGACGATCATATGTTTTTTTCCCTTTGTTTTGCTGATGTGGTATATTACATTAATTGATTTTCTTATGTTGAACCACCTTTGCTTACCTGGGATAAAAGCCACTTGATTATGGTGTATAATTCTTTTGATGTGCTGTTGGATTTGAAATGCAAGTATTTTGTTGAGGATTTTTGCATCTATATTCATAAGGAATATTGATCTGTAATTTTCTTTTCTTGCAGTATTCTTTTCCAGCTTTGATATTAGGATGATGTTGGCCTCATAGAATGAGTTAGGTAGTATTCCCTCCTCTTCAATTTTTGGGTGAGTTTGTGCAGGATTGGTATTAATACTTCTTGGAATGATTGGTAGAATTCTTCTGTGAAGCCACTTGGTCCTGGGCTTTTCTTTGTTGGGATGTTTTTGATGACTGATTCAGTCTCTTATAATTGGTCTTTTGAGATCTTCTATTTCTTCTAGAGTTAGTGTCAGTTGTTTGTGTATTTCTAAGAATTTGTCCATTTCATTTAGGTTGTCTAATTTGCCCATAATATCATCTTAAGATCCTTTTTATTTCTGTAGGGTCAATAGTAATGTCCCCCCTCTCATTTAGGGTTTGTCAATTTTATTGATCTTTTCAAAGAAACAAATTTTGGTTTTGTTAATACTCTCTTGTTTCTTTAATTCTCAATTTCATTTGTTTCTGCTCTAATCTTTGTTATTTCTTTCCTTCTGCTTGAATTGGGGTTGGTTTGCTGTTCTTTTACTAGTTTTTCCAGGTGTGCAGTTAGATTTTTAATTTTAGACCTTTCTTCTTTTTAATGTAAGTGTTAGGTCTATAAATTTCTCTTTCAGCACTGTCTTCGTTGCACCCCATAAGTTTTGCATATTGTGTTCTCATTTTCATTCATCTCAAGATATTTACTGATTTCCCTTGCAATTTCTTCTTTGACCCACTGATTGTTTAAAAGAGTTTTCAGTTCTCTACCTGTTATTGATTTCCAGGTTCATTCCATTATGGTCAGAGAAGATACTTTATATGATTTCAACCTTTCTACACATATTGAGACTTGTTTTGTGACTCAGTATGTGGTCTATCCTTGCAAATGATCCATGCATACTTGAGAAGAATGTGCACATGCTGTTTTGTGGTGCAATGTTCTGTATATGTCTGTTAGGTCTAGTTCATTTATCATATTAATCAAGTTCTATTTCCTTATTGATCTTCCATCTAGATGTCCTATCTATTGATGAAAGTGGTGTATTGAAGTCCCCAACTCTTATTGTGGATGTGTCTGTTTTGTCCTCAGTTTTGTCAGTGTTTGCCTCATGTATTTTGGGGCACTGTGGTTAGGTGCGTAAATATTTGTGATTGTTATTTCTTATTGGTGGATTGTCCCTTTTATTAATATACAATGTCCTTCTTTTCCTCTTTAACAGTTTGACTTAAAATCTATTTCGTAGATTTAGATCTATCTGATATTTGTATAGCTACCCTAGCTTTTTTTTTGTTACTATTTGCATGGACTATCCTTTTCCATCCACTCACTTTCAACATATTTGTGTCTTGGGTCTAAGGTAAGTTTCTTGTAAACAACAAGTGGTTGGATCATGCTCCTTTATCCATTTTGCCAATTTCTGTGTTTTGATTGGGATGTTTAACCGATTAACATTCAGTGTTATTATGGTTAAGGCAGTATTTACTTCAGCCATTTTGTCCTTTGGTTTTTTGCATGTCATATCTTTTTTTTGTCTCTTTTCCCCTATTGCAGGCTCCTTTTCTGTAAAGTTGATCTTTTGTGATGTATCTGAGTGAACCCTTTCTCAATTCTATTTCTGTGTATTTTTTAGATACTTTCTTTGTGGTTACCCTGGGGTTTGTATTACACAATCTATGTCTATAAACTACTAATTTGAAAAGTTACCAAATTAGCTTCAATAGCATACACTTTCTCTGCTCCCGTATCTCCTTGAATTGATTTAGGAGATTTGTTTGGACTTCTTTGATTAGCTGTTCCAAAGTCTGCATCTCCTCTGAAGTTTTAATTTGTTCCCTTGACTGAGCCATATCTTCCTGTTTCTTAGTATGGCTTATAATTTTTTCCTGATGTCTGGTGATCTGATTATTTTGATATGCTCTGACTCTGAAGGTCAGTTTCTTCCTTTTGCCTTGGGTTTTATTATAGGTTCACTGTGTTTTAGGGCCTCCTTTGACAGTTAGTCCAACTTATACTGGACCTTTAGAGTAGCCCGTGTTTGTTCAGATTGTCTTAGGTCTTCTACATTTGTTTCTCACCCTGGAAATGTGAAACAAATTTAAGGTTCCCTTTTATGTGCAATTGTTTCATCTCCTTTCCTCTGTTCCTTCTCTGGGAATCCTGAGGTTTTCTGTTTGTTTTTGTGCAGAATTTTCTCCTCAGTTCCTATATCTGTTTAATTTCTCTCCCTCACTCGGTGCCTTCTTTTCAATCAGAGTCTGGGTTGCATCTGTGCACCTCTTGCCAACATTTCTGCCTGGTCTGTCTTATGTCCTGGGGGCACTTTTATATGTTGGACTCCTTAGCCACTTGTGTTCTGCTCTGGGTCTCTGTAGACTTGGATCCTGGATTTGCGTGGGGTTCTAACTCATTACTGTGAGTGGCTCTGTGGCCTGCATCTCTGGCAGAAGGTCCCTGAACCATGCTGTCTCTGTGCAACTCTAAAACTGTGTGGACCGCATCTGTGGGAAGGGTCCAGACTGGTGGTTCTGGGTCGTAGATCTCCCACCTTTCCCCAGTGTTTTCTCCCCCCATTTTTTTTTCTCAATTCAACATTTGTGGAGTCCTTCTCCAGTCTCTATTGTCCTCCAGAGTTCCATGCAAGTCTGATTTATCTGTTTATTGGTTGTATCTGGGGGGAGATTTTTCCAGGGGATGTCTTATGTCATCAAGTTCTTCTTTGTTACTTTTGGTGAAAGAAACAGATGTTACTTAATTTTTCTAAATCTGATTAAATCTGACCCCAGAGCCTTTACACATAAGGGTGGCAAGAAATCAAAACATTTAATTATTGCTCATCCCTTCAAAAACAGACTTCTGTCCCAGAGGTCTTACACAGTTTACAAAAATAATCTTTAAAAAGATGAAGCATAGACCGAGTGAGCCCCAGGACCCGCACGTGGATGCACCGCCAGGCTCTGCTGAGCCACCCAGCAAGATGATGACATAACAGGAGAGTGACACAAGGGAGAGCCAAGATGAGATGTGCTGAAAAACCATGAACTGAGGTGGTGCAGGTGGCAGAACACCTCTCTCCCACATTGGAGTATCCCAGGATCAAATCTTGGTGAAGATAGGAGGAGAAGGATAAGAAGAGAGGGCAGGAAATAGACACAGAGAATTGCCCAGCGAATGGACACAAAACAGCAAAAGGGGGGGGGGGTGTGTGTTAAAATGGATAAAAGTAACTAAATAAATAAATCTTTAAAAAAAAAGATAGAGCATGTAGAGCTTGCTAATAAATCCATTATAAAACATACAAAAGTGAAAATATGAAGATAGAGAAAATAAACAACCATTTCATAATCATTTAAATTTTAATATTAATGGAATAAACCTGTTATTATTATTATTAATACTGTTATTAGTGAACATGCTTGATTGGATATGCTTTACTAGTTTTGAAAATCTTAGTAGCATCAGTAATTCAAGTGTTGTTTCTTCAGTTCTCTTTATTTTGACGCTTGGTTTTAATGGAACCAAAAGTAGAAAAAATACCTCAGAAAGAGATGTAGATTCAGATAGATGAAGTGCATCTTTGACTCCATTTGTGAAATTATTTCATATATCCAATTCAACGATGTTTTGCTGAAATTCACTTGGTACATTTTGATTTCTCATGATGTCAGTGAGCTAATGTTCTCCCAAACTAAACAGAAGGGGCATTATTTTGTTACTTCTTTCAACTAAAGACTTCAAAATCCATCCAAACTCTTTGTGTAGAATATTTTAAAACAGGCTGGAAAATTGTGTTCTAAGTTTTAAGTGCACAGATTTAAGACTTTTTATAGATAATATGCCCACTTAATTTTGGCAGCAAAGTCACATGTTGCCATTTCTAAATATCTGTTTCAAAATACCCTCTTTATAACTCAAAGCTCTTTCAGAATGTTATTTTTTCACTCACTTCTAAAATGTCACCTTGAGTAAGTAAATTAAGGTTTGTTTTTTTTTTAAATATCTGTTTGGTAGCTTACTACTAACATTTGCTTGTTATCACAGGGGAGGCAAACAAAATTGAAACGCAAGTCTGTTTGTAAAAAAGAAAAAAGTAATTTATCTTTAAATTTGATGACTCTTTTAAGTCTTTTACCCCTAAATAAATAAAATAAAAAAAGGTCATACCTCATAATGTCTACTACATTAAAAGATCCTCTATTTGAGATCATGTAAATCCACCAGTATACACATGGAAGATGAAAACAGAGCAATAGATGGAGAGTTGATGAAAGCATAAGCAAACATTTCATCCCCTGCACTGTAGAGTTTCCACTTTTTCCTCAGGTTAACAGAAAACAATAGCAGACAAAGGAAAGTAGACTGTTTAAGTTCTCGTTCATTTTTGATAAAATTGCACCTAAATGTACAACTAATGCTTTGATGATATTAAATAAGGTTTATAGTTATACCTGGGAAATAACTGGTGTGCACTCTTCAGTGAGAGCCCTCCGACCTTTGACCCATGCTGTACCACTGGGAACCATGTTGCAGCCCTGCTGGCTGTGCTGCTTTTGTTGCAGGCTTGAGCCTGGGAATGTTTGGAGAGGCTGGGGCTTGGCCATCCAGTGTCCAGCCTCCTTACAAACAATTACCCATGTCCAAAGACTGGCTATCTCTCTGCAGTCCTGTAAGAAAGTGGAGTAACTACTCTCAGGGCCCACCAAAAATTCTGCTAGGAATTTGGTTGCGCATACCCTACACATGAAGTTCTGTATGCAAGACCAGGTGGTTGCCCATGAGATCCTGACCAGAACTTTTTAGTACATTGAGAATGTTCATTAAGTCTAGGTTCAGTGTGGGAGGTGGGATGGGGGAGGGGGTGTGAGCCTGTGTGATGGATTTGAGGAGTTTGAAGAAGGCTCGTCTATTCTAGAATCAGTTCTACCAGAAAGCCCATGGTTTAAAGTCAGACAGGTTTGTGTTTGAATCCAACTCCATCACTTACTAGATGAAAGACCTTAACAAATTAATTATCCTGTCTGAAACTCAGTTTCCTCTTACATGAAACAGGCATAAAAAATCCTTATGTTTCAGAAGATAATGCATGTGAAATATTTAGCATGCTACTTAGATATACCATTAATAGAGGCTTTTAGCTCATTTTCTTTTCCCATTCCTCCTCTTCTGTGTGGGCCTGACCCTTCTGGGTGTTAGGAAGGGCCAAGAGAGCCTGGAACCATGGCTGGTTGCTTCACTGGCTCTGGCCCTAGAGAAGAACATTCAGGATTTTCTAGTTAAAGTTTCTGATAGGCAATTACACCACTAGGCAGGAGAGGGGACACCACATGGGTGAATTGTAATCTGCATTGTTTTTGACCAAAGTCAGTGAAATGAACAACAGATGTGCACCATAACCAGAAGGTATCAATCAAACAGGCTCAAATGAGCCCTTTTACATATACATTAATGTCTTTTCCCCAGGACACTATCATTTGCCTATAAGAAAAATCAGTCTTGATCTCCTCCACAGATCTTCTAAGATAGAACTTACTTCAAGGTGGATCACATAGGGCTTTGACTCAATTACTATTTATTTCACATGCATTCTGGTTTCTCATTAGGGATACATTAGCATGTGGAGATGATGTTATTGCCAGGGCAACTGGAAATGGTTATACACAAATGGACTTCACTTAACGTTGACTCTTCTTGATTAACCTATGTACATGGTTTACCTCACTTTTGAAGTCAAAAGAATGTAGGACATTCCACAGTTCTGGCCCTTTCCTTCCCCATAGTCTTGGTGCCTTATACAACTGTGCCTTATCATTGACTTCACACATTAATCCTACAATCCAAACCTGACAAATTTCCCTCCTCCCTCTACTCTGCATACTAAATTCTCTCTTTTTGCAAAAATGTTTGCTTAATAGTTACTATTGTTATTATTATTATTGGCTAAAATCTTGTCATTCCAAATTTATTCCTTTTGGTTAAAACATTGATAGTGGGCCTGCAGATCAGAGCTTGAAGGTGTTCTTGGGGAGAATGGAAGAAGTAGCCATTTTATATTTCCACCAACAATGAATGAGTGTTCTTATTTCTTCCTCTCCAACACATATTTTCTATATTTTCAGTAGGAGCCATTCTAGTGGGTGAGAAATGGCATCTCATTGTGGTCCTCACCCGAGATAGCTTCCTCGTCTATTTGCTTATTGTTTTTGCTTGTTGTTTGCGCTTGTCATCTTTTCGTTGTTTTTGCTCATTGTTGGCTCATTATTTTTTCTTTTGCTCATTATCTGCTCGTTGTCTGTTTTTTCTTTAGGAGGCACTGGAACTGAACCTGGGGCCTCCCATGTGGGAGGCAAGCGCTCAACTGCTTGAGCCACATCTGCTCCCTGCTCGTTCTTTCGCTCATTGTCTGCTCATTGTTTGCTTGTTGTCTTGCTCATTGTTTCTGCTTGTTGTCTGCTCATTGTTTTTGCTCAATGTCTGCCTGTTGTCTGCTCGTTGTTTGTTTGTCTTCTTTGGGAGGCACTGGGAACCAACCCTGGGACATCCCATGTCAGAGGTGGGCACTCTACTGCTTCAGCCACGTCTTCTCCCCTCATTGTGGTTTTGATTTACATTTCCCTAACAGCTAATGATGTTGAGCATCTTTTCATATGGTTTTTGGTCATTTAAATATGTTCTTTGGATAAATGATTATTCAAGTCTTTTGCCCATTTTAAAGTGTGTTGTTTGTCTTTATGTTGTCCAGTTGTAGGTTTTTTTATATAATCTGGTTAATAAACCCTTATTGGGTATATAGCTTCCAAATATTTTCTACCATTGTGTAGGCTGTCTTTACTTTTATGATAAAGTCCTTTGGTCACAAAATCTTATAATTTTAATGAGGTCCCATTTATCTATTTTTTCTTTTGTTTCTTTTGCTTTGGGTGTAAAGTCTAAGAAATCTTTGCCTAACACAAAGTGCTGCCAAGATGGTTCCCTATGTTCCTTTCTAGGAGTTTTATAGATCTGTTCTTATATTTAGATCTTTCATCCATTTTGAATTGACTTTTGTGTAGGCTGTATGCTCAATTCTACCTTTGTCATTTGCATTTGGACATCCAGTTTTCTTGCATGATTCATTGAAGAGACTATTCTTTCCAAATTGAGTGGACTTGGCACCCTTGTAAAAAATCAGATGCTCATAAATTAGAGGGTTGATTTTTGACTCTCAGTTTGATTTATTTTCTATTTGTCTGTCCTTATGCCAGTACTATGATTTTTTCCTTTCAGGCTGCAGCACTCCCTTTAGTATCTCTTGTATTCTGGTCTTTTGGTAACATATTCTAAAAGTTTTTGTCTGTGAAGACTTTGAACTCACCTTTTTTGAAGGACAGTTTTGCCAGACACAGAATTCTTGGCTGGCAGTTTTTCTCTTTTAGTACCTTAAATACATCATTCCACTTTCTTTTCTCCTCCATGGTGTCTGACAAGAGGTCAGCACTTAATCTTACCAAGGTTCCCTTGTATATGATGCTTTGCTTTTCTCTTGCTGCTTTAAGAATCCTCTCTTTATCTCTGATATTTGTCATGCTGAATAGTAGGTGTCTCAGGGTAAGTCTATTCAGATTTATTCTGCTTGGGGTGCATTGTCTTTCTTGGATATTTATATTTATGTCTTTCATAAGGGTTAAGAAGTTTTTGGTCATTATTTCCTCAAATATTCTTTCTGCAACTTTTCCATTCTCTTCTCCTTCTGGGACACCAGCAATATGTATGTTTGTGCGTTTCACATTGTCATTCAATTCCCTGAGACCCTATTCCATTTTTTCCATTTTCTTCTCTTTCTGTTCTCCTGTCTTTTCTAGTTCAGATGTTCGGTCTTCAAAATCACTAATTCTGTCTTTGAGCAATTCAAATCTGCTGTTATGAGCCTCTAAAGTATTTTTAATCTCATCTGTCATGTCTTTCATTCCCACAAGGTCTGTTACTTTTCTTTGCAGGCATTCAAATTATTCTTTATGCTCACCCAGTGTTTTCTTAATATCCTTTATCTCTTTAGTCATATTTTCTTTTAATTCTTCAAATTTATTTAGGAGAGTTGTGTGATTATCATTGAATAATTATTAAATCCTGTATCTCTTCAGGATATTTGGTTTGTTCCTTTGTCTGGGCCATATCTTCCTGTTTCCTATTATGGCTTGTAATTTTTTTTGCTGATATCTAGGCATCTGAATATGTTGGCAAATGACCAATTTCTGTTTCTTGCCTATTTTCTCACAGTTCTTCTTTGATATTTGGTTCAACTTATTCTAAGTCTTTAAAATTGCCCAGCTTAAGTTATCAAAATTGGGCAAGGAACTTACTAATGGGGCACAGATTTTCTCCCAGGAGTTAGGGTACAGAGAGTACCAAAAGCAGTTTTTGTCCATGAGATTTCCAGACTGGTCAGCAGATGGTGCTCATCAGTGCACCTTTTCAAGGAGGTGTTTCAATTTCTGTTTTTCTGTGTCTTGGTTTGGCCAGAGCTGAGATTCAAAGCCAGCTCTGCTAGTCTAATTCACTGAAGAAAACCACCTGACTTTCCTTCCCTTTTTCCTTGTAACAGCTGACAGGAAGGAAAGGAAGATATGTTCCCTTGTCAGTTGCAGTGAGCCTGGGGTTTTACCCCAGCTTAATATCTTAGGGTGGGGGAGGGGAGCCTTTCCAGGCCACCTTGGGGGTTTTGTAACTCATGTTTGTTGTTTTGGTTCTTCATCTTTCTGTCTCTCACTCTCCTGGGAGTTGTGAAATACTCTCCTGATCTGCTGACTCCCAAAGCAGGTCCCTTGGACAGCTTTTGGGCCTTCCTTCATTTGTGTGTGTGTGTGTGTGTGTGTGTGTGTGTGAGTTGGACTCTGCCTCTATGATGTTTTTATTACCATTGGTTTGTAATAATTTTTAAGATTGTGAAGTGTGTCCTTGAACTTTGTTTTTCTTTTCCAGATAGCTTTAATTATTTGGGACCCGTAAACCCTTCACATAAATTTGATGATTGGCTTTTCCATTTCTGCAAAGAGAACTGTTGGAACTTTGATTGGGATTGTGTTTAATTTGTAAATTGCTTTGGGTAGAATTGACATCCTAAAAATATTTTGTTTTCCCATGCATGAACACAGACTATCTCAATTTATTTGGGTCTTCTTTAATTTCTTTTAGCAATGTTTTGTAGTTTCCTGTGTAATTAAGAATGTCCTTTACATACTTAGTTAGATTTATTCCTCAGTATTTGATTCTTTTAGTTGCTATTGAAAATGGAATTGTTTTCTTGATTTCTTCCTCAGATTGCTCCTTATTAGTATATAGAAACCCAACTGAGCTTTGGGTGTTGATCTTTTACCCTGCCACTTTTCTGAATTTGTTTATTAGCTCTAGAAGCTTTGTTGTGGATTTTTCAGGAATTACTGTATATAAGATCATGTCATCTGCAAATAAGGAAATTTTCATTTCTTCTTTTCCAATTTGGATGGCTTTTATTTCTTTTTCTTGACTAATTGCTCTTGCTAGATCTTCTAGTACAAATTTGAATAACAGTGGTTACAATGACATCTTTGTCTTGTTCCTGATCTTAGAGGGAAAGCTCTGTCTTTCACCATTGAGTATGATGCTAGCTGTGGTTTTTTTTTTCATATATACACTTTTAAAAAAATTTTATTATTTTTTTTATTTTCAGTTATCATCTATTGGTTTTTTAAGTTATTTATTTATTTATTTATTTATTTATTTCTCCTCCTGCCTTGTTGTTTGCACTCACTGTCTGCTTGTCTTCTCTTTAGGAGGCACCATGAGACGAACGTGGGCCTCCCATGTGGGAGGGAGGCGCCTAATCACTTAAGCCACCTCTGCCCCCCATATGTACTCTTAATCATGTTGAGGAAGTTTCCTTCCCTTACTAGTCTTCTAAATGTTTTTTTTCCAAGAAGCGGTGCTGGATTTTGTCAAAAACTTTTTCTGCATCAGTTGAGATGGTCATGTGTTTTTTCCCCCTTCATCGTGCTGTGATATAGTACATTAATGGGTTTTCTTATGTTGGATCACCCTTGCATACTTGAGATAAATCCCACTTGATCATGATGTCTGATTCTTTTGATGTGTTGTTGGATTTGGTTTGCTAGTATTTTGTTGAGGACATTTGCTTCTATATTCTTAAGGGGTACTGGTCTGTAATTTTCTTTTCTTGTAGTATGTTTATCTGACTTTGGTGTGAGGGTGATGTTGGCCTCCTAGAATGAGTTAGGGAGTATTTCATCCTCTTCAACTTTTGAAAGAGTTTGTGTAGGATTGGTGATAATTCTCTTTGAAATATTTGACAAAATTCACCTGTGATACTACCTTATCCTTGGCTTTTCTTTGGTGGAAGGTTTTTCATCTATGACTCAATCTCTTTATTAGTTATTGTATAGTTTAGATATCTTATTTTTTCTTGAATCAATGTATGTAATTAATGTGTTTCTTGGAATTTGTCCATTTTCCCTAGGTCTTCTAATTTGTTGACACACAATTGTTCATAGTATCTTCTTATAGTCCTTTTTATTTTTGAGTGGTTTGTAGTAATATCCCCCTTTTCATTTATGATTTTAGCTATTTATGTCTTCTCTCTTCTTTCCTTTGTTAGTCTAGCTAAAGGTTTGTTGACTTTATTAATCTTTTCAATGAGCCAACTTTTGGTTTTGATGATTCTTTCTAATGTGTTTTTATTCTCATTTCATTTATCTCCACTCTAATCTTTGTTATTTCCTTCTTTTTGTTCACCTTGGGTTTACTTTGATCTTTTTATTAGATCTTCTAGTTTTGAGGTTAGGTCTCTGATTTGTGATTTTTCTTCTTTTTAAACATAAGTATTTAGAACTATAAATTTTCCTGTCAGCATTGCCTTTGTGGCATCTCATATGTTTTGGTATGTTGTGGTTTTGTTTTCATTTGCCTCAAGATTTTTCCAAATTTCCCTTGTGATTTCTTCTTTGACCCATTGGTTGTTTGAGCACATTGTTTAATTTCCACACTTTTGAGAATTTTCCATTTCTTCCTCTGTTATTAATTTCTAGCTTCATTTCACTATGGTTGAAGAAGATGCATTGTATGATTTCAATATTTTTTAATTTATTGAGACTTGTTTTGTGACTTAAAATATGGTCTATCTTGGAGAATAATCCATGTGAACTAGAAAAGAATGTGGATTCTGCTGCTGTGATGGGAAGTGTTCTATATATGTCTAGTAGGTCTGGTGGCTTGGAGTATAGTACAAGTGTTCTATTTCCTTATTGATATTCTGTCTAGATGTTCTATCCATTATTGAAAGTAGCGTATTGAAGTCTCCTATTATGAATGTAGAACTATTTCTCTCTTGATAGCTGTCAATATTTGCTTCATATATTTTGGGGCTCTGTTGTTTGGTTCATATACATTTATAATCTTTATGTCTTCTTGTTGAATTGACCCCTTTATCAGTTTATAATGATCTCTTTTGTCCCTCCTAACAGTGTTTGGCTTAAATCTATTTTATATTAGTATACCTACTGTAGCTCTCTTTTGGTTACTACTTGCATCATATATTTTTTCCCATTCTTTCATTTTCAACCTACTTTTGTCTTTGAGTTTAAAGTGAATCTCTTGTAAACAGCATATAGTTGACTCATAGCTTATTTATCCATTCTGACAATCCCTGCCTTTTGACTGAACAGTTTAATCCATTTGCATATAAAGTAACTACTAATAATACAGTATTATCTTCAGTCATTTTGTTATTTTGTCTTTGTAATTCTTATACCTTTTTTTGACCCTCAAGTCTTCATTAATGAGTATTTTCATGTTTATTTGATTTTTTTATATTGTACCATTTTGAGTCCCTTCTCATTTCTTTCTGAATATATTTTTCATATATTTTCTTTGTGGTTACCATATGGTTAAATTTTAACATCCTAAATCTATAACAACCATATTTGATATGATACCAACCTAACTTCAATAGCATATATATACACAGCTCCTATACCCTTCTTTCCCCTCCACCTTTTTTTTGGAACTTGTCATAAATTATATCTTTGTACATTGTATGTCTAAAAGCATAATTTTTTCATTAATATTTATGCATTTGCATTTTAGCACCTGTAAGAAGTAAGAAGTGGAGTTACATGCCCAAAATTACAATATAGTATTACTGGCATTTACAATTATCCATATTTTTACCTTTACCAGAGGTCTTTATTTCTTTATGCCTTTTTGATCCACTGTCTAGTGTACTTTCCTTTCAGTCTGAGGAACTTTCTTATAGGGCAGGTCTAGAGGTGATGAACATCTTCGGCTTTTGTTTACCTGGGAATGTCTTATTAATCTTTCTTTCATTTTTGAAAGAAAGTCTCACCAGCTATAAAATTCTTGGTTTGCAGTTTTTTTCTCAGCATTTTAAATATTTTAACCCACTGCCTTCTTGCTTCCATGGTTTCTGATGAGAAATTGACACTTAATCCTATTGGAATTCCCTTGTACATAACTCATTGCTTTTTTCTTGCAGCTTTCATAACTCTCTCTTTTTCCTTGATATTAGAGTTTGATTACTATTTGTCTGAGTATAGTTCTCTTTGAGTTTATCCTGTTTAGATTTCATTGGGCTTTTGGAAGGTGCATATTCATGTCTTTCATTAAATTTGGGAATTTTTCTGCCATTATTTCTTTATATATTCCTTCTTTATCTTTGTCTCTTTCTTCTCTTTCTGGGACTTCCATAATGCATATATTGGTTTGTCTGATGAGGTCCCACAGGTCTCTTAGGCTTTGTTCACTCTTTCTATTGTTTTTCTTTCTGCTTCTCAGCCTGAATCATTTCAATTGTCTTGTCTTTGAGATCACTGATCCTTTCTTCTGCTAGCTTCAATATGCTGTTGAGACCCCCTAGGGAATATTTCATTTCATTTATTGTGTTGTATGACTCCAGTATTTATGGCTGGTTCTTATTGAAAATGTCAAAGAAATTCCTGTATTTTTCATTCATTGTTTTCCTCATATCCTTTATTTCTTTCTCTGTGTCTTCCTTTAGCATATTAAGCATACATTTTTTTTCTAAATGTCTTTGTCTGGTAAGTCCAAAATGTGTTCCTCTTTGTTGATGGTTTCTGGATTTTTACCTTGTTCCTTTGTATGGGCCATCATTATCTGTTTGTCTTGTAATCTTTTGTTGCACACTTACATTTTATTATTTTGAAGTGTTAACTCTGGGATTTAGTCCCTGAGATGCTTGTCCTTTAAGTTTGTATCCAGTTAGTGATATGGCAGAGATTTTCTCGAGTGCCAGGATCTAATCAAAACAAACAAACCAAAGCAAAAAGCACCATTCACAGTATTTGCAAATTGGCTCTACTTTGGATGGTAGTCTCCTTCA
>JAQZBX010079340.1:0-13999 GCA_029593785.1 Cabassous unicinctus | reverse complement strand
ACCCCGCCCCCCATGTTTTTGCTGTTTTTGTGTCCATTCGCTGGGCAATTCCCTGCGTCTGTTTCCTGCCCTCTCTTCTCATCCTTTTCCTCCTGTCTTCACTGGGATTTGATTCTGGGAACCTCCGTTGTGGGAGAGAGGTGTCCTACCACCTGCGCCACCTTAGTTCCTGGTTTTTCGGCATGTCTCGTCTTGGCTCTCCCCTGAGTCACCCTCCTGTTATGTCATCATCTTGCTGCATGGCTCGGAGGGGCCTGACGATACACCCGCTCGCAGGGCCTGATGGTGAACCTGCTCGTGGGGCCTGGGGGTCTCACCTGCTCACGGGGTCTGACAGCGCACCTGTGCATGAGGCCTGGCGGTGCACCTGCTCGTGGGGCCCGGCAGCCCATGTGCCTTCTATATTTTTCTTTATTTTTACCGGGAGGTCCTTGGGGTTGAACCCAGGTCCCATTTGAGCCACATTTGCTCCCTGCTTGTTGTTTTGTTTTCGTTTTTTCAGGAGGCAACAGGAACCAAACCTGGGACCTCCCATATGGAAGGCGGGCGCTCACCTGCTTGAGCCACATCTGCTCCCTGATTGTATTTTTTTAGTTGAATGGGTTATTAAAATTAGGACCTGACTTTTTAATCTCTGAACAATATTTTCTTCATCACTGCAGAAACAATTCAATGTATGATCTTCCAGGATGGACCTACCTGCTGATTGTACTGAGGGAAACCTGACAGGAAAGCCAACAACTAATTATAGATTCACAAAACACCACTTTCTATTAGATGCTACACTTGTAATAACAACAGTGTTTCAATAAAAACATGACATTATTTCCAACATAAAATGAATAGCATTTTTTGAAAACTACTTTTACAATAGCAGTCTTTCATATCTGGGCCAAGAAATTCTTAACCAGCAAATTAGTGATTAAATGCTAAAATCCATTCCCACGAATATGGTACTGCTTTTAAGAAATCTGAAATTCAACATGTACTTCTTTTATAGGAATAGCTGCTATGTGTGGGTTGGGCCTGTGGCTGAGACAACTCACGTTTCAAAGTGGATTCCCAGCCAGGACTACATTTCCCAGTAACCATTGCAGCTAGGTGAAGCCATGTGACTAGTTCTCACCAATGGAAATGAAGTCTAACCTTTTCAGGGCCACACTGCTCAAAAATGAGTGTATATTCTTTACCTTTTTTTCTCATCTCTGATAGAATATTCTGAGACCCAAGGGCCGGACTCACTAAGCTATAGCTTATGGGCCAAATCTGGCCTATCATCTCTTTTTGTAAATAAAATGTTATTGGAACACAACTATGTGTGTTCATTTACATATTGTCAATGGCTGCTTCCTGTGCTACAATGACAGAGTTCAGTGGTTGCAAGAGAACCTATGGCCTGGAGAGCCTAAGGTCTCTGGATATTTACTATCCAGTCCTTTAAAGGAAATATTTCTCAACACTTGCTTTAGGGGAGGGTGGAAACAGAGTCAGGAAGGAAAGCGGTTTCTTGAATCATCTAATGAGGAAAGGCCCTTGATAAGGAATGCCCATTTTGGGCTTGAAGGAGAGAGAAATAAACTTCTAAAGTTTAGTTTGAGGCATTACAAAGTTTTTTTATTTTTAGCATGTGTTCAAAGAAATTTAGAGGGCCAGAATATTAAAATATTTATAGTGGCTGAAAGTAAGAATGCTTGAATGAAATTGCTAATTCAGGTATAAAACTGGCTAATGAACAAGGGCAATAAAAATGTAACCTTTGGAGCTATCTTTTCTATAGGACAGAAATCATTTGCTTCTCTACTAGACTAAAGTCATTTGCATTGCTATCAGACAAGTCATTTCCATTGCTATCAGTTTTCTAGAAGTCATCATCTATCTACTAACAGACAGTATTTAGCAAATCAAATAAAGGAACACACCCCTAGAAAATCAGATAATTCCCAGGCAGATCTGCTAGCTAACACTTTACATAACATCAAAGGCACAGATAGTAATTCCTTTTGCAAAATTTTGGATACTTTTTTTTTATTAGCCCCTACCGTCTGATTATCAATAACCTCCAAAGATTATCCTTGATTATAAAAAATAATCTGTCCTCTTTTTTGATTTTGTCTTGATTCCTTTGTAAAGGTGTATTAATTAACATATGCTAGCCTTTTATGGTAGAGGCACCAAAAGTTTTTTGAGCTCATTTGTTATAGCAGCTAGTGTTACCTTAATGAATATCCTGCTTATATGTCTTGTCTTTGGGGCTTGGGCCTCTTGTTATGGTGGCTCACCATACATAGGGCCAAGTCTTTGACATCATGATATGCCCTCACAACCTGGACTCATTTGTAGACAATGCCCAGTTTACATTATGCAATACCTGGGCAGATTGATGGTCTCTTTCATCCAAGAGTTTTTTTCCTGATGGTGGTACCAAAGGAGCCCTCATACAGAAGACTGTGTACAGCAAGTATGAGTTATGTATTTTTAGACTAATTTCATCTAAGTTCCCCAACTTCTGGTTCAGAGAAATACTATAAATACTATATGTGGAAAACTACACATTATTTTGGTGAAGTCTCCTTTGATGGTCTTATGAGCAAGGTGGATAAACATGGTCTGAATGACTGAACAGTTGAACACCCAACTCCAGAGAACTCTAGGTTGCATGGATCCAATTCTAGAATCATGTGATTCTATGATAGTAAATTTATCTTTGTAATATACAATGCGGTCCCAGTTCTTTGAATTTTCTGGTTGTTTTCTTTCTGCCTAATATACATAGTGTTCCAAAATTGCTCTTCATGATGGTAACCTTGAAAATTTTGGCATATACTCTAACTCCCCTTGGCTTACCCATGGCAGTAAGGATGATAGCAAGGCATATGATTCTTTACAACTCTGCATGTTTTATGTGCATTCTCCAACCAGATGGTGTAGCCATGTTCTCTTTGTAATCACTAGCCTGGATCTATGATCCATGAAGTATTTATTTATGCTTCTCCTGTAGCCAGGGAATTCCAGCCAGGTCTGATGCATAACTCTCTTTAGCTGAATCCCTCCAGATAAAAATTCAGTTCCTCCTGAGTGGGATTGCTAACACTGGCTGCCCAAATATGTTAAAGAAAAAGTAGAAATCCACACAGATGCATTCTTTTTAGCATGTTGGCTCTATATTACTTCTGGTGTGTGTGTTTCCCCCTTCAGTATATAAGTTGGTCTTCTAGCATGTGGTTAAAATAATTAGTTTTAAAAATCCATTAAGCTTTTCAGATTCAAATTCACATGCACTGAAAATAAGTCTGACTATAAGCTCAAGTTCTTGCATTTATAGTCAAGGTTATTATTTTATTCTATGTACTGAAGTTAACATTGGCAGAACAGGCATCCAAATAAACATTATTTTAAAAAAGTGCCAAGCACAATTGAACTTGAAAGGAAAGCCTACACAAAGAATTGAGTCTAAGGTAAACCATGGTGAAGAGGAAATTATTTTTGAACACAAATGGGCATGACTTATTTGAGATAGATAAATGTGAGAGAATCAGTTGAAAGTGTCTAAAGAATGTTTCTGGAAAACCATACATTTTGATTTAAAACTTTAAAAATTGATGATCTAATAGCAATATTTCAAGACTTTTTGCCTTTACGAAATTATTTTGTTCTAACATTTGGGAGGATGCTGTTTCCAAGTTCAGGAAGTGTGAATTAAAAGAACTCCAGAGGCAAAGATAGGCTCCATCAACGATGACTACCCCCAATGCTCCTTTCTTGTTTGAAGGCTAGTAGTACATTCATCCATTTGTATCATTCATCCAACAAACATCATTGTCTGTAAAGCAGGGGAATTGTTCCGGGATCTATTGCCCCCATACCCCATGGGGTACACAGTTACAGAGAGGAGTGGCTCTGCAACCAAGCTGCTTGGGTTTGACTCTAGGCTCCTCCATATATTAGCTGTGTGACCTTGGGCAAGTTATTAAAGGTCACTGTGCTCAGTGTCCTCAAAATGGACACTAACAGTTGTATCTACATCATTAGGTCTTATGTATATATTACGAGGGAAACATAATTTGGATTTACCAAATATTTTGTCTCCATCCCAAAAATAAGATAAATATCGCTTTCACTCTTCTCAACCAAGTAAACCAGGACAAAAGAGTCAGGACATAAGCAGTTTTGCTTCTTGATTTAATTGCCTGTGGTTCAGAGAAGCAGCATGTGAGGGCAGTCCAGGTGGCCTCCTCTCTCAAATGATGATCTAAAATGAGTCAGCTCAGTTAGTCGGTAATATTGCATTGGATGTTGTGATTATTTGGGGACGTGACTCCTTGGAGAAGGGTGCACGGGTAGACCTTCCATGCCTCAGCCAGCAAAGTGACTCTTCCAGAAGCCAACAGCGTTTTTGTGTGTAACTTTAAATTGATATATCTGGCTACCATCACCACCCACAGGAACCTGATTTTCCTTAGACACCATCTTACTGCTCAATGTTCTCTAGATCCAGAAACTTAATGGACCATCACTGCATTGCATTCCTAAGCCTTCCTGATATCAGTGCTCACGTATTCTCAATACTTAGGCATCCATCCCATCAAAAATGTTAGCTGGTCCCTGCTATATGTACTAACCAAAATGTGACAGCTCTATGACCACACTGCCAGCCAATAGCAGCACCAGGCTTAAGACTTAAGCCCATCTGAGTTTACATTCTTAAGTATAATATGAATATGTGTGGCATCTAGTTTTAGGCAAAGTAGTCTAGTATAACGGAAAGACCACCAGACAAAATGGTGTACAATGGAGTATGTGACCTTGGGGAAACCATGGGACCTCTCTATGTCATGTCATAGCTGAACATTGATGGCCAAAGAGTGTTGTAAGGCCAAATGTGGATGTTTTTTGAAAAAAGGAAAGAATTATGAAAATGTGGCTATTAACATAGCCTTTAAGACAAAGGTGAAAGTTTTCAAGGATTTAATTGGCAGTAACTTGAGAGTAACCTACTTTCCAATACCTCCACATATAACAGAAGGTGAATAGGAAGTTCATGTTGGATTGTTTATACAGTAACTTTATAACCCACTCTGACATGCGAATTATGTACCTTCTACTAAAATTATACTCAGTTGATTGAAATAGCAACTTGGCATAGTATAAACAGGCAGCACTGCATGGCTAACACTCTCCCCCATACTGAATGGGGGGAAAATCCATTATTTGTCCAAGTCAACATTGATTGGGAAGAGATCTCAGCCTGGAATTGGAGATGGGCAGAGCAGGGCTGGTTGTGCTGACAAAGCAGATGGTGAACTATCTCTTGCTGTATATCAGGTGCAATTAAACAGAAAGGGTTGCTATGGGAAACTTAAGGACTAAAAGGGATCGATTTAAACATCTCCTAATGTTCAAAATAAATAAGGCCTTCCTCTAGGGGCAGTGGGCCAGCAGGGCACACCAGGGGACCACTTCTAACCCTTTCTCTCTAATGTTAATGCTAGTTGGCTCAGAAATAGGATCTGTGGCTAATCCAGACCAAAGCAAGGCAGCTTTCTATAGCAGCAGCCCAGTTACCTCCCTTAAGTTCTGAGAAGCAGCAAATGTGAAGTGTTCTACCATTCAGTTCAGTTGCTTCTTTAGAGCATTGCACTAAGGTGCCAGGGGAAAGGTTTTAATCCTTGTGTTGAAAAGTAGTCTCTCTGGTTGGTTTCAGGGCCTCAAGTCATTCTCCTAATCCCGCTAAGAATTCCCCTACCACTGGGGATTTAGGTCACCAGAAGCATCCAGAAAAAAGCCTGTGGCAAACCATATATGGTGGAACACTCCTGGAAGGCACCCAAAAGCCATGCCCTGCTTTGGCAGACTGGGATTTCCTGATGTGAAGGAGAGGGCACACTTGGCTCTAAAACCTCAGCGCCATACTTCGGAGGCAGTTCCAAGTTCCAGGCACTGGGGGAGGTGCTGAGGGCACCGACAGGTATAGAACCTGCCATCTTCAGTGTAGTACATACCACACCAGCAGGGTGAGCCAAGGGCTCTGTGGGCAAGGGGAGTATAATGCACTTTGCCTGCCTGCAGGCAGGCCCTAAAGGATGAGGGGGTTTCATCTGGCTCAAAGGAGGAGAAGGAGGTTCTACGCACAGGAAGGTCATGTGCAAAGGCACGAACTGTGTGGGTACAGATGGTAGGGCATCACCGGACCTGACTTTTCATTGGTGGAGTTCTACCTACCAGTATGACTTGAGGATCCAACAAGGTAATGTTTGTTAGGCTATGTCCTTCATCTAGTCCATCTTTTCTCACAGTAGGGTTTGGGGAACGCCTGTGTCCGAGTCATCTGGGATCCTTGCCAAAAATCTGGATTCCTGGGCCCTAATCCAGACATCCAGAATCTGAATCTGGGTGTGCAGCCCAAGAAGATAACTTTTTTTTTCTTTTTTTAAATTTATATATATTTTTATTTTTAAAAACATACTTAGATTACACAAATGTTAAACAAAAAACATAGGGATTCCCATATGTCCCTCTCCCCACATCTCTCACACCCTCCCACATAAGCAACATCCTTCATTACTGTGGCACATTCATTGCAATTGATAAACGCATCCTGGGGCACTGCCATTGAGCATGGACCATAGTTCACATTGTAGTTTACCGTCTCTCCCACACAATTCTGCAGGCTATGGGAATATATATAATGGCATATATCTGTCATTGCAATGCTATTCAGGATGTTTCCCAAGTCCCAAAAAAGCAGAAGATAACTTTTAAATAAATATTCCAGTTATTAAAGATATAAAACTATTGATATCATCTATGGGGATCCTGGGAAATTCAGAGATGACCTCAACTGATTTTGTGGACTCACTGTGTAGCTGGGTCAGTTTGTTTTCAAAATTGTATTGTAGTAAATAAAAATACAGAAAGATTTATGTGTACACATATTGGGAAAAGGTATTTCTGCAGAGTCTTTCTTCTTGATCTATCCAGAAATGCACTTTATATTTAAAAGGAGTCAGAACTAAGAACTTGAAAGAATATATATGCACACACACATATATATACACTTAATGGTGCATAAAGTGCTGTATGAATATTATTTGACCAAGTTAGCATTAAATACCAAGCAATTCTAACTCCAAGGCAGCAAGAAACTTGAAAGCTCTCCATATTTTTAGTCAAAATCATGTATTATTTTCTTCCATTGAGCACTTTATGATTTAATATTATGGCCCTATATTTTTTTCTGCCAAAGGCTTAGCATTGAAAATAATTGTACTAGTATCTATGGAAAAATACTTGATTAAGTGGGCCCACAGATCACTGTAATTGCTTTACATTGGCAAGTTAGTAGCCAAATAAAACTGGATATTATTCAATTGTAAAAACCGAGGATTACTATTGTTAGAACAATTTAAGTTGAATGTGATTGTGGAAGTTTCCAGCCACAGTGGAGAAGAGAGAGTTTAAAGCTGTGACCTCTGAGTCAGAGAAGGATAAAGTCTGTATTAGGCCAGGAAGGAAGGTCCAGCAAAGGAAGAAGGTAGGAGAGAAGGGAGAGTGGGAATGAAACACACATACAGAAAAAGCCCACTGTCCTGGAAAGGGTCTGGGATTTGGAACCAGACTTGTATTCACATCCAGTCGCTTTCATTTATCTGGCAAAGTTATTAGCTGCATAATCCTCAATTTCTTCAGTACAGTGGGAATAATATTGTCTACCTTGCAGGGCTGTCATGAGTATTCAATCTCCACACATATTAGACAGTAAATAAATGGTAGCCATTAAAGTAGAAATTTTAAAGGAAACCACCACCTAGATTTTATTTTTAATCCTTAGAATGAATTTCAACCAATGACTTGCTGCCTGAAGATCAAACTTAAACTTCGTCTTTCCAATGTCATTAGCTACACAGGCTTAGAACAGTTGAAACTATTGATAGGCTTACCAGAGCATGACTTTGGAAGCAGGGGTTGCTGTCGGCAGCATTTCATTTAGTCTGAATTTTTCAAAGACAAAGTTGTACAAACTGCAACTGGTTTAAAAATACACAGAATTGGGAAAATGTTGATGGAATATTTTGATGCCTAAAAACCATTTGGAGAGGGATTCATCATATTAATTAATATGCACATAAGACTGCTCAGCATGTATGTAAGAAACACGGTCTCCAAACGGGAGTGGTAGATGCCCATGACCTTTCTTTAAAAAGGCAGTAGAAAGTGAAGATACCCATATGAGGAATTTGAATGTCCACCTAATACCTTAAAAGGAAAGTAACGTGTGTTTGCAAATGGTCTTCCAACCAGCAGAGATTCAGCTCTAGACAGGTCCATGTCCCCTCAGCCCAGGGGGCAGAGGATTTCTTTGGGCAGGTCCTTCTGTGGGCTAAGCAATGTCCAAAGGGCAACACTCTTCAGGAGGCACGAAGGGAAGGATGTCCACGCAGGCCATCCTCCGCCTCAGGATCATAGATTAGCCTGTGGCATGAGATCTGGCTACCGGGTTCCAGGCAGCATCTCGAGAAGCGGAGAAGCAGGGCCTGTGAGCAGCAAGTTAGCAGTGCCGCACCCCTGAAAACAGGCCCCTGTTCACAGACATTTATTTCCCAGCAAGATCCACTCCAGCGCGTTTCCCTCCTCTATGGGCTACACAAGGCTTCACCAGACTAATGGATTCACTTGGGTTAGGCGCATTTGAACTCACTGTTGCGTAAAACAGTGCTTAGCAATCATGTAAAAATAAATGCCTCTGTGGAGCAGGCTTTTCACCTGCACTTCCTAATTCCCATCTCACCTACTTTCCCCTGGAATCATATGAGGCACGTTTAGCCAGTTCAAGGATGTTAGAGGGAATTGAGTTTTTAAAAATAGTGGCAATAATCTTGTTTAATTTCATCAAGTAGAGAAGCTCAAATTATTTTTTGTGTGCAATCAGATTGATTATATAGAGTTTTAAATCAAACGTCAAAATTCTAAAATTTATGATGAAAGAAATAAGACCTCTCCAGAAAAGAAAACCCCTCAGAGCCATTTTCTATTCTTTTGTTACTCTAGTAATTTTATTGAAGAAACAAAATGCAATGCTTTTCTGGAGACAAAAAGCACAATCACTAGTTCTAACCTTTGTCAATGCAGCACAAAAGCAGAGAGAGATTTTGTTTAACACCAGAAACCCACAAATGAAAAACTGAAAGTCATTGGTAACCACGGAAACTAACAGTGAACGGCTGGGTGTCGCTGGAACATGTTCAAAGGAAGATAAGAATGGGCAGGAGGAAGATAATGCAAATAGGTTAAATCCCACCGCAAGAAAAGATGCACCGTGCCAAAGTATTCTGTAAGTAGCATCTGTAATTGTATTTAGCGGATTTCTTGTAACAAAATCCCGTTACAAACAATTCAATCCAAAGAATATTTATTTTTGGCCTTCAGCCATAGGTAGTATAATGTTTTAAGATAAAACCTATGCAATGTTTTATTTTTGGCTGTGGCTTTTCAGGGGGATCCCAATTTTGCTGTCACCCCAAAGTGCATTACCAAACATCATTTCTTGCCAAAATATTTATTTGCTGTTGTGATGACAAAGTTATTATTCCTGGAATATAACATTGTCAATAGCACCTATTCATGATGCAGAATACTACACAATAATTTTTCTCGATATTTAGTTACCAGTCAAATGCTTTTATAGGGTGCCATACACTGAGTGGAAAGACAGAGGGAGCAGGATATAAAACCTGGGCCAAGGGACAGACAACCTAAGAGATAGAACAGAGACTCGGAGTGAGAGAATGTAAGACATCTAACTTGGGAAACATGAGCAAGAGAAGTATAGGAACTGTACTTTGCAGTTTATACCTAACTAAATGCATCTATACCTAAATGAGGGTTAGTTAGATGGAGTGAGTGGAACAAAGTTGTCATCACTCAGGGAAGGCTTTCTGGACGAGGTGAAGGAAGGAGGGAAAGGAGGCAGGGATGGAAGGAGACAGGGAGTTCCTGAGGTAGAGAATATGTCAGGCGTAAATGTTCAGAGGTAGGAGAGCACAATCTGTACTGGCTGTGAGTGAGTGTGTGTGCACATGTGCAGGTGTGTGTCTATAAGAAAGTGTGCTCAGCTCCCACATGGAGTATAACCTGCACTATAAGAAGGGGCTGGTAGGGGTGAAGAAGCACGTGAGCAGGAATCTGGAGTTCATAGAATTAGAACTGAAAGAGACTCTGAAAAAGAAAATCATACTGCTCAGTCCTTCACCTTCGGGCAGTTGAATATCCAAATAGTTAGGCATATATGGCACTTAGTCTCTTTTCAAATTTTTAGATGGGAGATTCTATGCCCTAACAGATATTACTATAATCACGTATGGTGTGATTTCTGGGTGTCAGATGCCTGACTAAGAAAGGTTATGAGATTAGGTCAAATTCTCATGATAATCCTGCAAAGCTATATACAATTATACTCATTTTACAGATGAGAAGCTTGTGGCCAAGAGGAGGTAAATAACTTGCCCAAGATCACACAGTATTTGAATCTGGGTTTCAAATCCAAGTCATTCCCAAACTGGAACATTCCCACCATATTTTTCTCAGAGGCATGCTTCAGAGGGTACAGGATCAGGAACTCTTGACTCATGGCAGCCCATCTAAATCCCTCTGGTCTTGGAAAGATGTCTGAATATTAAAAAAAAATCAAACTCTCAGACATTATCATCATCTGAAAGGAACAAATTCCTCCAGTCAGCCTTTGGATTTTCTGACAATGACACAGGGCACAATGCTGTGGACAGATAGCATGTCCACTTTCCTGCTTGTTCTTAGATAACGCGACCAAGAAACCTATTAATTAAATCGTGTGTGGAGTTACTTCCGAGGGGACTTGGAACTGCCTACTTGTGGTTTCTCTTTGGAAGCAAGTCAGGAATTTCTTGGCACGGAGTGAATGGGCAGACCTTAGGTGCCATCCTAAGATATTTTTAATGTGAGGGTTGTCATGCAGGAAGTTGCTCCCAATTAAGTTTAAGTAGTGGGCAAAAAAAGTGCTGTCTCCAGGGAGGCAACATCGCCGAGATTTGAATGGAGGCTGCTGGCACGCAGCTTGACAGAATGAATTGGGCCTGTGGATTTGGAGGGATGCCAAACAGCAAGTTAGTTCTGCATCTAGTAGATGAGGCTGTAATATCTGTTTCTTGGCTGGGAGGATGGGGTGAAATTTTGCAGGTGAATGTTCTGAGAAAGCCCCCACAGGCCCGAGCAATGTCACAGCGTCCTGTGCGGACGTGAGGGATGAAAAAGACAACATCCAAACGTACATGGGCTCAAGTTTGAATTAGAGGCTGGCAAGTTATGGCCGGCTAAATCTGGTCTGCAGCCTGGTTTGGGAATGGCCCCCAAGCCAAGCATGGTTTTTGCATTTTCAAAGGGTTAAAAAAAGAATATGCAACAGAGACCGTATATGGCCTGCAAGGGACTGTGAATCCTTTGAGCTCCTTGGGTTTACACAACTCACAATGCAGTCCAGCCAGCTCTCCTATGGTTTAACACCTTTATTTCAGAATACTGGCAATAAGTAGCCCAGACAATCAAACCTTTGTTCAAATTTCTACCAGTTTTAGAGCAGGAGGAGGTTTGAGTTTTAGCTCATAGAGGAGAAACTGCATCACCAGGGAAAGCACTTCTTGGTGTGGTCCATGAAACAGCAGCTGATTTTCTACTTATTCAAAGATCTCGTAAATTTCCTTCAGTGGCTTGGTTCAATTTCATCCTCATTCAGTACTCCATGTGGCATTAGGAACTCTGTCTTACTCTTACTGTGGCTGCTTCCTTACTCCATACTACACTCAGAGTGACCCCGTTACATGAAGATGGTTACATTATTAAATGCCCTTGAGAAGAAAACAGACTCTTACTGAAGCAAGCCACTGTTGAGTCTGATATATATATGTATGTATGTATGTGTGTGTGTATAAAAACCAGACCCTCTTTTTGGCATGAAACATTCATTTTAGAACTTTCATTGGGATGCCCCATAGAAATCTGGACTGTCACCCACTGTCCACATTGCTTTTACAACCTCATCCCTTGTAAGGGTAGTCTCCTGCCATTGACTTCTTTGCATCTGCACACAGTGCCAAGGACAGCACTCCCTCCACGCTGTGGATTGTCTGTCCCCAAAGTGTTTTCTAACATAAGCAAAGGCCAACCAGCAGCTTGTGGCATTAAAGTGCTTTCTTTAGGCTGAAAAGCTTTCTGAAGGTCACAAACTCTAGAAGTGCTCAGGTATAATGAAAATAATGTTTCCAGCAAGGAATTTCCCAAGCTGAATGGAATAATTTAATCTTTCTTACTTACAGCTGTGTATTACCATTATTATTAGCCTTATATGAAATGTTTCCTTAATATTCTGGATTCATTAAGTTGAAGCCATTGACCTAGCCAATTCTCACTAGAAGGGTTTTGCTAAGGAGGAGCAAGCAGTGAGTAACAAGGATTTCTCCTCTCACCCTCATTCTCTGGCAGTTGTCTGCCGATTTGCCAAAACCCCTGCTTCATGGCATGGGTTTTCAAGCATCTTCTGAGGCTGCTGAGGATATGTGTACTGACCCCATAGGATCACCCAGTAAGTCCTCGGAGAAGCCACATCCTGGTGTCACGGTGGCTTGACAGCAGTCTCTTACTATACACAACTTGTACAGTTCATTGCACAGAGAAAGTGGCATCCAATCTCAGTATTTTAGACTCCCTTTTTGCTCTTACTTGGGCAACTGAAGATGTTTACTCTTAGTTGCTTTCTTTCCTCAATGTAAATGCCTTTTATTGAGACTCTCTGCTTGGATGGGATTTCAAACAGGTCCCTCTGTAAAGTTTTCTCTCTTGCCTCTCTGTAACTAGAGCAGTGCTTCTCAAACTTTAGTGGGTAGGGAAATCGCCTGAGGATAAAGATTTGGATTCAGTAGATCTTAGGTGGGGCCTGAGATTCTGCATATCTAACAATTCTCCCAGGTGCTGTCGATGTGGACCATGAACCAGTCACCTTTCTGGTAACTAATATTGGCTGGAGGTTGCTGTGTGCCAGGCCCTGCCTTCACACTCCTCCACATTCCCCATGCTCTTTGTTCCTGAGGGACCTTGTCTCCACTGCCCCTTTACCAGGAGTTCCCCTTCCCACCCTCTGCTGTCCAGTGGTGAGAGGCCCATGCCCCCTCATCTGGAAAGTGCTCCTGGACTCTCTCAGACAGGGTTGCTTGCACCCTTTCAGTGCTCCCACAGCATCCTGTTGATCATATTTTTTACATGGATCTGTTCATTTGCCTCTCTCTGAGTTCTTGAGGATCCTGGAAAGTGTCTTGTCATTCCTTGCTTCTATCCCAGTGCCATTCCCTGCTCTTTGAATTAATGTGATAAAGGGAATTTTTCTGGTCATCTATTTGTTATCCTCTCTCAACTCCTGCATCACGAGGGTAGGAAAGTAGGACTGACCTGATGTGTCTGTGCGTCTGCTGCTCTGGAGTACCAGGAGTACAGAAAAGCTGGATGGGGAGGAACTGAAAAGGCTGAAGGATCTGATGTGTTCCCAGAGCTCCCTACGGTTTGGGTTAGATGGGCCACAAGATACGTTGACTACGGCAGTTAAATATTCCCACGTGTTACTTTGATAGGTAATACTACACTGTGGTTAAGAGCACGGTGGCTGGGGAAGCCAACTTGTTTTTATCAGAGCAAGTCCCTTTACTTTTAGAGCCTTGTTTGCCTGATAGGACTGGTACTCACAGCATGGGCAGCCATTATGAGGATTAAATGGGTTTATCCATGACCAGCATTTGGATTCAGTAGATCTTAGGTGGGGCCCAAGATTCAGCATATCAAACAATTCTCCCAGGTGCTGTCAGTTACTCTGAGGGAGCATATAATAAATTGGTGCCAGACTTGGTCTCCAGCTGGGTGATACTGGATGAGTTACCAAACCTTACCTTTTTCAAGCTTTTGTGTCTTAAGCAAAAAAAAAAAAAAA
>JAQZBX010079339.1:0-13993 GCA_029593785.1 Cabassous unicinctus | reverse complement strand
AAACAACCCACAAAACCAAACCAAAAATAAAACACAATATATTTGAGGAACAGGGAATAATCAGTGTGGCTGGATATAAGGCATGTGGGAATGAAAAGTGGAAGATGAACCAAAGGTTTTGCAAATAGAAGAGCGATGAACACTACCAGGAAGTTCTAGAATGTTCTTGAATAATGAAAAACTTGTAGTGGAGCTATTAATAAGAATAACAAGCACTTCAAAAATCTCCACAGATAATATAAAACTTTTCTTGTTAATTGTTCCCTCATGGTTTGTGTATGCTTTTAAAAAAAAAAAAAAAAAGCCTGAAATGGCATGCTTTTAAGATTGAGAGAAGAAACTTTAATCTGACTCCCCTTCTAAAAAAACCAAACCAACCCTCATCAGCTATCAATGGCTATGCAAAAAAGGAAGTACTCAATATTTATACTTGCTGAATAAACAACAGGGAAAAACATATCTTAATAGGAGAGAGCCAAAATAATATATGCTTTTACATAAAACCAGATGCTTACTTTGTCCCAACAGGCTGATTGAAAATGGCCAGTTTCTCAGTGTTCAAATTTAATGAATGGATTCTGATAGCAAAAAGCTTGAAGTTTGAAGGTAACACACTTAAAAAAAGATTAAACGTAGATAATCCATTTTTCATTAAGATGAAACTTAATCCCATGAATATAAATCACATCAATCTAGAATTCATGGATTCCCTCATTAAGTCTCTCCTAGAAAACAGTACAGCAGCTGAATCATTGATTTCATATAATTAACCTCAAAGTACCTAATGATAAGGAAGAACACAAAATTGTTTTAGTTTATATCTAATAGGTTAAGCTTGAAATGAAGGCATTATGTGAACATTTCTGAAAAAAGTGGACATTAAAAACAGATTTGAAAAAAAATTAAAATCTTAATAAGAAAGATAAAGAAATAGAACAATGAGATAAAATATTTACACAAAAGCTGGGATACTCATTTTATGCCATATGCTAGTCAAGTTATAAATCTAAAAACATAATATAAAAAATAAAATCTTAAATTATAATATTTTATTTAATTATAAAATAGAGATTCATGGTAGGAAAATAAACGTCACTAAGGAAAAAAATCACTTGTAAAACAAACAATCACTATTTACATGTCACATAAATGGCTAGCCTTATTTTCTATGCACAGATAATAACATACATAGCCATTTACATTATTTATTTTCAAAAAAGATCATAATGACACATCCTGCTTACTTCAAAACCTTTTTTCATGGGCAACATGTTTCCATATCTGATCAAGAGGGATTTCATACAGCCATGGAAAGGAAGTATTTAAATACATTTTCTTAAAACATATTTAGACCTCAAGTTGAGCAATCAAAGGATGAGAAAAGATCTAAACTAATCTGAAACCCCTATCACACTTTAAGGAAGAAGATGTATGACAAGTAAAAACGACAAAAAGATTTTTTTTTAGGATAAACTATGTCAGCATCTTATGTTCACTCTGGAATTCAGTCCAAAAACAAATTCAGCCCCAAATTCCTCTGCCTTTTCATTTAAAATAACATATAATTATCATTTCTTCAGTGGCACCAAAAGATATTAACAGCTAGCACTCATATGACATTTATTAGATTTCAGGCACTGGTTCTATGTACTTCATACATTTCAACTTATTTAATGCTCACAATTCTATGAAACAGGTACATTATCTCCATTTCTCATATGAGGGAAAAAAGGCACAGAGAAATTCATACCTTGTCCAAGGTCACTAGCTTGTAAATAGTAAGGCTGGGATTTGAAAACAACAGTCTGATTCTAAAGTTTATTTAAGAAAGACTTTTCAGGGACAAATGTTGAAGTGGAAAGGGTACTATAGTAACACTGCTCAAAAAAGCAGAATACGAAATACCTGGCCTCTTTGCATTTTCTGAGAATTTTGTTTAATGAAGACTTCCGTAGTTTAACATACCTTAAGTCTCAGATAAATTTAATTACAAAAAAACAGAATTACTATAAACATACAGTTAGTCAATCAGGAAACTGTTCATTTGAATTAAAAAGTATTTGGGAGTATAAGCATTATTATATAGAATATCAATCAGGGTAAAAGGTTGTTGAGCAGTTAGTCCAGCTGATAGTCATATGAATTTGGGGCCTAAAAAAGACCTGGTATAAAAGAGTTTATTACACAATCAGCCCAAAATGTCTTCTTCCTGGGGTTCTCTCCCTCAAGGGTTCTGCCCACTACTCCCAGGATGCATCATTTTTGTGACCTCTGTATTTCAAGGTTACATCTTCTTGCTTTATCATCACTAGATTTCACATGTATAAAATAACTGGGAAGGGGAAGAGAGGCTCAGGTCCATGTCCTTTAGCTTTGTATTTCTCAGTCTGAGTATTTCCATGTCAATCTGCAGTGTTCCTCCAACTTAGCTTTGCTGTTTGCCTCAAAGGCTGCCTTTGCTCAAAATGTATACCATCGCCAAAAAGAAAAAATATTAAAAAAAATTAAAAAAAAAAAAAAAAAATATACCATTGGCATATACCAAATGAGTCTACTCTAAGATTTCTCTAGCAGAATTATCATGAACTGGTTGACGTTTTATGTTAGGGTTTCTTAAATGTTGGTGCTCTCTTCACAAAGTCAGATGATTTGCCAAGTAGTCAGACTCTACCCAGTGGGGCAACGCCAGCTTTAACCTGCATACCTTGTGTATAATGGGGGCTGTTCTGTTTCACAGTTGAAGTCTTGAGGTTCTGTGACACAGCAGCTATTTTCCATAGACTGAATAGCTGTCCATACATTTTTACAATCGAGGCAGGAAAACCCACCAGGTGTGTTTGTTTAATGAACCACACTCAACAGGAAGCCTCAGGGACCTAGGAACTTTTCTAAGGCTTTCACAACTAAAAGCATCATTTTATATTTGATACTCTGTATGACTGGCACCCCAGGAGGGAAATTCTGCTGGCATTAGGACAGGTACTTGAACTGTTTTTCCAGAAGTCAGGATGAGATGTTTGACTACTCATTCTAAAAATTATTACAACAAACAAACAAAAACCTAGTTACTGGTTAAAAAGCATATAATTTTGGAATATACTCTCTGAAGAACAGAGTATTAAAGGTTGCTAAAAGATTATTGGACTTTTTCTAGTGAAATGAGACAGCATGATCTGTGCTGATTAAAGTTTCTATAATCACAAAGTTAGAAATATCCAATTGTGAAGCATTGAAAAAGTAAAACAAACAACCCACCCCACTATTCTGTTAATCCAAAGACAAGATTGTCTTGTCTATTGTCGATGCAAGACAAAGTCATTAATAAAATACTTTAGTATCAACATAAAAATAAGCGATCATCTAATTATTGGCATGCCTCATTTTATGTTCATTTGCTTAATAAAGTTGGCATCTTAACTTCAAGTTGCTCACAAATTCCTCTGAACCTTTTAAACAAAGGAATTTCAGGCTGCTGAGCATTGAATGTTAGAGAGTGGCACTTATCAGAAGTGGCAATGTGATTCCGGTTCATTATCTAGTCAGACAAAAGGAAGAGGGGAACATAGTACTGATAGTTTCAAAAGCATAATCTGAAGACTGCCAAGTATGAGAAAAAAATCCAATGATCTGGAAAAGAGGGTTAGGAAGGATGAAGTAGATTCTTAGAGAAGGGAAAGTACCATTAGGCTTATGAAATGATACCAGAAGAGTATTCCACCAGTATTTTGACAGTTGGCCATACATCACCAACTTGGCTCTTGGCCATTACCTAAATTATTCTTTATTCATTCAAAAGTGTGTGTTGGTATAGTGGAGATTTTTTTAAAAAAATTCTTCCTATGACATATTGGATTTAACCTGGACAAGTTAGAAGAAAACAGGATATCTTTAATAGAAAATTTGTGTCAACACTGTGGGAAAGCATCTATTTTGTAAAGCAATCAGTGCCAATAGTAACTGATACCAAACAGATTAAACATTCATATCCTCAATATGGGTGATATTTAACACTGTCAATTTCTTTTGTTATAGGACTGCACTGCTGCAGTATTATCCTATCTCTTCCAGCATTTTCAGAGGAAAGCACAATCAATTCTGCAGGCTGAGAGAACTAGGACAATATAAATTGATGGCTCAGGCACTTCCCCGGAGGCTTCCAAATATTCCATTTTTAACTCTCATTTTAACAGAGAAGAGTGAGAAGGAAATACAGTGCTCAGCAGAAAAGTATTGCACAGGCTTTTTAACAGGCTTATTTTATTCTATATAGGTGACTTGAACTAACAACTTCGTTAAAGGAAAGTATTTCTATTAAGATGTATTAGACATAAGCAGAAATATAATAAAAAGAACTTAAAAACTGCTTAATCAGAATAATATATATAAATAAAGACTGAAATTGTCCAGCAGAAGCAACATAAGGGTAGTTTTTTTTTTTTTTTTTTTAATTTAAAGTCGAGCCAATTTGCTAGCTCTAAATTTACTTGTATATAGGTATATATAGGTAAGACAACTTAGAGCTGTTCCCAAATCATCAAAATCTCAAGCTCATCCTGGTCTTTCTAAACAGTTTATGGTACTAATTTAGTAAAGCAGGCAAGTTCAACTAAGGCCAGCCCTTTGGTGAATTTCAACAAGACACAATTTCTCTAACCTTCACTATCCTTTCTCTTCTATCATCCCCTGCTCTCCCAAACCCTGCACCTAAAATAAACATACACAAAACATTTCTAATAAAACCAACTACACAGAGGCTACAGCTTACAGCCAATTAAATGACCACCCTACGGAAAAGTTTGTTTAACTCAGGGAAATCTATAGGTACTTACCAGGTATATTTGGCTCCAGATTTCAGGGGTAGCAGATGAATGGAAAAGGGAAAAGGGAAAGAGGTGGCTCTGTAGGCATTATACAATGTCAGAATCTGCTTTTCATACAATACTAAGAAATGCTCATAGAATCAATAACAAACACGGATAGTCAGGGCACCACCTACTACTACAAGCACAAAATTCCTTTTATTCAGGTCAAAAGTCCTTGATAAAGAAACTACTGACTTTGTGCCTAGAGTCTTTATCTGACATAGCTAAATCCCCTATTCAATGCGCTGGCCCCCTTCTCATTTCTTTCTTCCTCGCCTTTTTACATCCCAGTTACTTTTAAATTTGAGCCCTGCAAGGCTGTCAATGTTCTGTGCACCTTACATACTGTTTATCCTAAAATATTCCTCCTATGGTGTGGCTCTGAGGACCCTATCATAGTCTGCTGGTAACAAAGCTTAATCAATTTGTAAACACACAGTCAAAAGTTATTTGGAAAGCTAAGACTGAAGACATAATGTGTCGATACATTCTGAATTTATCAAATGGTTGCAAAACTGAAATTATACTTAATTTCAGAGAATCATTTTGCTCTCCACAGGTGTACAGTTATCACAATATGGAAAAACAAAACAAAACTGAATTATACCCCTCGGAACCAAGTAGTTTTAAATGCATTTAGGTGTGTTAAATTCATCTGATGGCATGCTTTAATGCATAATATGCCTAAAAAGTTATGTAGCGAGAGGCAAAGAGATGTATTTGACCTTTGCTAATGAGTTTGGCATGCTTAAGATGTTGAACTTTTTAGATAAGCTCCAAACCAAACTGAATTTGCCATCCCAATCTGATTCGGAAAGGAAATTAAGGCAATAGCTTCCACAAATTTTTAAAAGGTAAATTAAGTTAAGCCAAGGTTGTCATTTAAATTCAAATTCTGAGTTATGATGCATGATTAAAAGGCATTACAATTAATGGAAAATATAAGCAAATGCTAACACCTTAATACAACATTAAAAGAAAAAAGCAGTGGAGACCTGAGTAAAAAGAAGCCAGGAAGCAGCTGAAAAAGAGACCGGTTCACTGTGAGAAATGTAAACCTCTCAGACAGTGCTACGGCCCCGAATCCAACAGCTCAGGAACAAGGCCAATTATTGCAAAATATTAAACATAAATGGTGAAGCTGCAAACTTTTCAAGAGTCATAAGAATGAAGGCAGCTACACAGAAAACAGCCAAGGCCTCATAAAACTAAAATCTTTACTGTAATTACTCCTTGTGGGCAAGAGTTTCTTAAAATATACAAATTTCCTTATATGTAGTGTACTATATAGTGTGCAAACTATACATTTTATAAAAGGATTAATAAATCCCTATTATTGCAACTTGTGAGTAACCAGATATTTTGAAATAGTCGCTTTTAAGACTCCAGTTATTGACAATAAGTCACTAAGCTATTGCTGACCAATTCTCTGATATTTCACACTTTCTGGATCTAGAAATGACTCACATAAGATCAATACAGAGTCATAGAATTTTCAAGTGCACAGTGGCTTCAAAAAACAATACAGTAAAACCCCTCTAAGTTTGTAAGCTAGTAAACTGAAACCCAGAGGCTTTAAGTGATATGCCTAACACCAGTTAAAAATGACTATGGGCTGTTAGAATTCTGCTCCTATTTTGTTATTCTTGCAAGCTACATAATGCAGTGTCCAAAATGCCTTAAGTTGCCAGAATTTCTTCTGTTTCTGATGGTTCAGGTTGACTCAACCTTGTTTTGAATGACCATGGTCAGCAGTTTCACATTCACAGCAAAATATGGTATATTCATTCCCCTGGCAATAATATCAGTCCTGATTTCAATTCCATTTCCATAATAGTTGGAGGCTTACTGTCAAAGAAATCAATGCTATTGTGGTCTGCTGGCACACAGAGGGGTAGAACACCAAAGCATTTTATCTTTGAGATATTTCCCCAACCCTTGCACAAAAATGAGAAAATAATAGGAAATCCTGTTTTTCTGATGTCATAGCTTAGTTGGTCTAAGAATCAATTGGGGCTGTTAATTTAGGGCAAAATTTCTTAAAATTCATATTTAAACATTTAAAAATTATTATTTGTGTCATAGTGAAGAAAATAGTTCTAAATCTATTGATGCTTTTCCTATTTTGTTGAATAATTACTTTCCCCTTTTTTGTAGTAATAAAAAATCACATGTTTCTTGATACCTTGAGGTTAGTATTGCTTGACAAGAAAGAAAAATATAAGGGATGTGACAAGTTATTTCTTATTTTAATAACAATGGAATGGTGGATTGCAGAAAAATGTAAGGAAAAAATGAAAAACAAATACACAAACAAAAAAAAACCCAAAAAAACAAACCCCTAGAAATAGCATTATGTTTACATAAAAATTTAAATTACTGAGACAGAAATTGCTAGAAATCTGCATTGTTCATTTTCTATTGCATTTTATTTTTTTAATAGAATACATACTCTTCTGTAAGTTCAAACATAAAAAATAATCATTAGCTAACTAAAAAATGTCTTTAGCTCACTTTTGTTAAGAATTCATTTTCCTGCTAATTCTATAAAAAGGTTCAATAATTATCAACACAATAGTTGGCACTACTGGAGATTTTGTTAAATGGAAATGTTTTATTAAACTTATTAGTATAAAAATTTTTCTTTTCCTTTCAGGTTAAGCATGCTTTGAGGATTTCTTTCTTTTATTCTTCAAACTGAATGAGATTCAATTAGTTGACAGTATAAATTAAAAGGATATTACATAAAATAACTGAAAGGACAAACTCTACTCATAAAAATTGTTATATTATGACTGATTTGTAAAAGTTAAATATGATGTCAAAAACCATCCAAAGACATGACTCCTTTCTGGGACAGTAGTCTGTGCCTGAACTACCCAGGTGCAAGCTGATTTATTGTTTCCTTCCTTCTCATCATAACTAGCATTATAAAAAACCCCACAACTAAAAATATCACTGATGATAAACACACGCTGTCCGTCACAGGGATATATTGGCCCTTAATCAGGAGGAATGCCGTTTTTAGCTTTTTCCACTAAGCAGGAACAATTTTGCAGAGATGCATTTGCACTAGCAGACTGGTCCTACTTGTTTGAATTTTGCAGGCAGTTTGACCATGGAGAGGAATAAAAATTTAGCTTTGGAAAAGAACAAAACTAATAAGCTCACACAAATACAGTACACAGGATCCTTGCCTCATTACAGGGTGTAAGTTACTTCAATGACCAAGTATTTGCATAGAGTGAAGGTAAATTTTTTTAAATATCATGAACATCAACTATAATTTGTATTATAATTTTAGAAAAAAAAAACTCAAGATAAAGCAATATGAAAGTCAGTAACTTGAGGCCCAGAAAAACTGACAAAATAATTTTTATAAGAATGAAACAACAATGTATTTAAAACTAATGAGCAGTGTCATGGCCAAAACTTGATCCCATGTATAAAGAACAACTTTTGATGGCTTTCAAAATTAGAGCATATCCTAGTTTACATTACTGAAGCAACTGAATTATTAAACTTCAGGTAAAGCTGAAATTAAAGGGAGTCATATTTGAGGCAGAGGATAAATTCTAACTTAACCATTAAGACCAATGTTTGTACTCAATGTGGAAGAACATATGTACTACAGAACCAGCAACACATAACAAAGAAAAAACCTACATATTAAGCACAAAACAACTCTCAGGGGTAACAGATTAGGGTCCTGAAGTTCTCTTACAGGGGTGATAAGTGAGAATCATATCTGGTAAAGGAAATTGGTGAGTTGCAATGATGACTGAAGATTCTACACAAGCAAGGAGAAGCAAGAACATTTCTTATTAGATCATCTACTGCAAAGGTGTTTCTCCTGAAGTTGTGGCAACACTTAAGCATTTCATACAATATCAAGAGCAGTAACCCATCTCAATTGAAGTGGAGAGTTACATCACCCTGTGAATCACACTGACAGTCTGAGAGCCTCCAATAGTGACGAGCAGCTAAAAAAAGCTCCAAAGAAACCAAGATAAAAATTTCTACTTCAACTTCTAGAGTTATGAAAGCTGTATAAAAACCTTATTAAAGATCTGGGACAGAAGTACATATCTAGGTGGGAAGCATATGGAGACATGGGTTTGGTAAAATTAGTAAAGTAGTTTTTTTAAACTGAGACCCCAATTGTTTTCACTGAATGCTTGAAGAAAATCTGAAAAGGGGCAAAAGGAAGAGAATGCTGACTTTTAATATATTTTATATATCTAATAAAAGATGCTTGCCATGGTGCTTGGTCTGGTAGAATCATCTTCTTATGGCTCCCCAAGATTTGCCCATAATTTGAATCTCACTGGTTTGCATACTCATATGTACGCATATATCTAAGACCCTTCATAGACTGAGTTTGGTAGTATCTTAATAGCAAGATTGAAATAAAGTGGGAAGAAAAAAGCAATAGCCATAGCTAAGAATTCATGGTGTAAAAAATACTACTCACCTGTCTGCTGTGCAGGCTGTGGCAGTGGCTGATTTAGATGTGAATTGTAATGGACAGAAGGGACTGGGCGATACTGAGGTTGACTGGAGTGATAGTGGCTTGGAGCACAATAACAGGCTGGCATCTAGGGTCACAAGTTTTTAGAGAAAAAATAGTTTTAATTGCAAGAGATAATTTTTTCTGTGAGGAATGTCAGTGTGTAATCAGTAATAATTCTTCCCAGCACCAAGCCTATGAAAATGAATTTTCTTAGTTTTAAATTTCATTGAAAAAATTAAAAAATATTTCAAATACTCACTTTATATAAAAGACACCCACCCATAAGCCCACCAAACAGATTTAGGTTTTAGTTTTTTTGCCTTATTTGTTTCAGATCTTTCTCTCTTCTACAAAACCAAATAATACTGATACAGCTAAAGGCCCACCCCATCATCCCTTTGCTCTCTTTTCCACAGAAAAACCATCATCCTATAGTCGTTGTGTATCATTCCCATAATTTTTCTTTTTTTTTTTTAGGAGGTACCGGGGATCAAACCCAGGACCTTGTACATGGGAAGCAGGTGCTCAAACATTGAGCTACATCTGCTCCCCCATAAATGTTTTTTAAACTTTTACTATATATCTACTATCTATAAATACAGTATCATTTTGTATTTAAATATTTATATTTATGGTACTCTATTGTATATAAATTTGTGTGATTTTATTTTTTTTACCTAACATTGTTTGTGAGACTAATCTTTGTTGAAACATGCAGTGCGAGCTTATTCAATTCAACTGCTAAACAGCATTCTGCTGTATAAATAAATAGGTTTATCCATTCCCACACTAAGGGACAGTTGCACTGGTTCCATTCTTTAATTTTTCTCATATTTCCAATGCAAACTAAAATGCCAATAAGACTAACTTGATTTATTTTTCCTCCCAGAGCTATTTATATCAGTTGTGAATTTCTCTTAATCTGACCTAGTTTGTACAGGTATCTAGGAAATTAAGTTTAAGAGGTTCTTGGTCTCCCTTAGTTCTGCTCTTCTGATTGGGTTACTTCAAAAAAGAACAGAAATCTGTGCAGATCTTAAGAGTCCCCTTCCCATCTGGAAATTAACAAGATATAGGACAAATAGAAAAAGTAAAATGACACATCTAAATCCAACCATGTTAAAATTATATTAATTATGAAGAGACTAAATACTTGACTCAGAAGGGAAAGACTGTCAGACTAATAAAAAGGCAAAACCCAATTACATGCTGTACATAAAAGACACTTTGTAAGTTGGAAAAAGATATACCATTTAAATGCTAATCAAAAGAATACTGAAATCACTATAATAATATCAGACAAAAGACATTTCAAGACAAGAAATGATACTAGAGACAAAGGAACATTTCATAATTATGAGTCTATATATCAGGAAGATATGAAATTATAAGTGTATAAGTGCCTAAGATAGTCTCAAAGTACTGTCAAAAACTGACAGAACTGAAGGGAGAAATAGACAAATCCACTATCATTTATTGATAGGACAAGTGGACAAAAAATAAGTAATGGTGTATGTCTTTTTCCTAGGGCTGTTGTAATAAAATACCACAAACTGGATGGCTTAAAACAACAGAAATTTATTATCTCATAGTTCTGGAGGATAGAAGTCTGAAAATAACTCATAATAGCTTGCCTTCTGGTTCCCTAAAATTCATGCCCTGCCAATGTATAAAATACATTCATCCCATTCCAACATCCCCAAAGTCTTCACCATTCCAATATCAACTCATTCAAGATCTCATCTGCATTACTCAGGGTTCTCTACGGAAACAGAACCGAAAAGAGATATCTGTAAATAGTATGAGATTTTTATAAAATTCTCTCATGAGACTGTGGGGATGCACAAGTTCAAATTCCACAGGGCAGGCTGCAAGCCAGGAGCTTTGATGAAGGACCTTGATGAGTTCCCAGGAGATACTGGCTGTCTGACATAGAGTTGGGATTTCTCTTTCTGAATGCTGAAATCGCTTCCCCTTTTAAGGCCTTTAACTGACTGGATACGACATCACTCATTGCTGATCAATGTGTCATCTATGCATCTATGCAGTCAACTCACTGATGATTAAAGCCCATGAAATTCCCTTGTATTACAATTAGCCCAGTGCTTCCTTGACCAAACAACTGGGTACCATTTCCTGGCCGAGTTGACACATTAGCCTAACCATCACACCATCTAAATCGGTTATGGGTATGGTCCATCTTCAGGCAAAATTTATGTCCACCTGGATCTGTGAAACCTAGAAGATGAGTTATCTGTTTCCAAAATACAATGGTGGGACAGGCATATATATGACAAACATTCTCATTCCAAAACGGAGAAACTGGAAGGCAAAAAGGGGCCACAGGTCCTAAACCCAGTGGGGCAAATTTCATTCAGTTTCAAGGACTGAGAGTAATCTTCTGTGGCTTGATGCTCTGTTTTCCAGGCTTGCAGGGGTGGCAGTGGCTTTGCTCTCTCCAAACACCAGGGTGGTGGCCTGCCCTTCAGTACAGACTTAGGCAATCATGACTCTACCCTTGAAGTCATTCTTTTTTCATTTGTTCTTCTGTAACTGATGGGGGATCCAGTCATCAGACAAGAGGGTCCTCTATAGATCTTTCTGAATAAATACATCTCCATCTTGGCTTCTAAGATGGTTGACTGGATCCAAGTCTAATGCCTAACCTCTTTAGGAAACGTTTGCCCAACCATACCCTTGGCCCTGTTTCCAGAGCATGTTATCTGGATAGCCTGACAATTTTCCAAATCATGAGATGATGGTTCCTTTCTGCTTAAAAATTCCTCAATTTATCTCTTTCTTTTCATATTTTACTATAAGCAGCAAAGAAAAACCAGGTGCACCTTCCATACTTGGCTTGGAAATCTTCTGACCAAACAACTGGGTACCATTTGTTACCAAGTTCATCATTAATAAGTTCTGCCTTCCACATGATATTAGAACACAATTCTGCCAAGTTCTCTGCCACTTTACGACAAGGATCACCTTTCCTCTGTCTTCTAACAACACATTCATCATTTCCTTCTAAGACCTCACCAAAGCACATTTAATATCCGTATTTCTACAAACACACTCTTCAAGGTAATCTAGGCTTTTTCTAATAAGCACCTCAAAATTCTTCCAGTCTCTCTCCATTACCCAATTTCAAAGGCACTTCCACATTTTTAGGTATTTGTCAGAGCAGAACCCCAACTCCTGGTACCAAAAACTGTCTCAGGTTTCTAGGATTGTGGTAACAAAATACAACAAACTGGATGTCTTAAAACAACAGAAATTTATTGTCTCACAGTTCTGGAGGCTTGAAGTCCAAAATCAAGGTTTGGATAAGCCATGCTCCCTCTGAAATCTGTATGGAAGAATCTGTTCCATGCCTCCCTCCTGGCAGTGGCCAGTAATTCTTGGGTGTCAGTCTTGGCTTCAGTTATCATATGGTGTTCTCCCGTGTCTCTTGGTCTGTGTCCAAGTGTCCTCTTCTTATGACACCAGTAATATTGAATTAGGGCCCACCCCAATCGAGTCTAGCCTCATCTTAACTAATAACATCTTAAAAGACCTATTTCCAAATAAAATCACATTCACAGGAGCAGAGGTTAGGACTTGAACATGTCTTTTTGGGGTTCAGAATTCAACCCATAACAATGTACAAGATGTGAAGGACACTATCAACCATTTTCATCCAAATGACATATAGAATAGTAAATCCAAAAACAACAGAATAGAATGCAAATTTAAATGGGACATTCCCTAAGGAAAGGCTACATGCTGGGTCATAAAACAAGACTCAAGAGATTTCAAAACACTGAAATCTTAGGTCCCTGACAACTCAAACTAAAACAGAAATAGTAAAGAAATGATATCTAGAAAACCCCCAGACATTTGAAAATTAAACAAACATTTCTCAATAAGCCATGGGTCAAGAAAGAAGTCAAAAAAGTTACAAAATATTGAACCTAATGATAATGAAAACATAACATATCCAAATTTGTGAACTTCAGCTAAAATGGTACCTAGAGGGAGAGCATTAAAAAACTTATAAGGGAGCTGATGTAACTCAGTGGTTGAGCACTTACTTAGAATGTAAGAGGTCCTGGGTTCAATCCCTGGTACCTCCTTAAAAATATATATCTATATATCTGTATATCTATATCTATATATATGAAAAGAAAAAAAAATCTAAAATCAATGGCCTATGCTTCTATCTTAGAAACAAAGGAGCAAATTAAACTTAAGTTAAACAGAAAATAATAATGATAAGAGCAGAAGTCACTGAAACAGAAAATGAAATAATAGAGAAAATTAATGAAACTATAAGTTGGTTCTTTAAGAAGATCAATAAAATTGATAAGTGTCTGGCTGAAATGATAAAGGAAAAAGAAGAGATAAGACAAAGGTTAACAATATCATGAATTAAAGAGTAGATATCCCTACAGATCCTAAAGACATTAAAAGTATAAGGAGATATAAACAACTTGAGGCCAACAGATTCAATAGCTTAGATGTAATGGACGAATTCCTTGAAAGACAAAAATTGCAAAATCTGATATGAAAAAAAAAAGAAGAAATAGAAATAGCCCTCTATCTATTAAGGAAATTGAATTTGAATCTGTTAATTTAAAAA
>JAQZBX010079338.1:0-13999 GCA_029593785.1 Cabassous unicinctus | reverse complement strand
GTAAAAATCAAATTTTTCACAATACATACCAATATTTGTAAAATGATATATAAATACATATGCATATATGTGCATCATGTGTTTTTTTTTTTTTTGCTATTTGTATTTCTTCTTTGGACAAATGTCTATTCAAGTCTTTTGCTCATTTTTCAATTGGCTCATTTGTCTTTTTATTGTTGAGTTGTAACATCTCCTTATATATCCTGGATATTAAGCCCTTATTGGACATGTGATTTCCAAATATTTTCTCCCATTGAGTTGGTTGCCTTCTCACTCTTTTGACAAAGACCTTTCGATGTGCAAAAGTGTTGAATTTTGAGGAGGTCTCATTTATCCATTTTTTCTTTTTTTGTGCTTTGGGTGTAAGGTCCAAGAAACCATCACCTACTACAAGGTGTTGAAGATGTTTCCCTACGTTTTCTTCTAGTATATTTATGGTCCTGGTTGGATTCTCAGTTCTATTCCACTGATCAATGCATCTATCTTTATGCCAGTACCATGCTGTTTTGACCACTGTATCTTTGTAATATGTTTCAAAGTCAGGCAGTGAAATTCCTTCCATGTTGCTATTCTCTTTTAGAATGCTTTTGGCTATTCAGGTGCACTTTCCCATCCAAATGTAAAGCAGGCTGTTGGAATTTTGATTGGTATTGCATTTAATCTATAAATCAATTTGGGTAGGATTGATATCATCATAATATTTAGTCTTCCAATCCATGAACACAGAATGTCTTTCCAATTGTTTAGGTCTTCACTGATTTCTTTTAGCATTATTTTGTAGTTTTCTGCATATAGATTCTGTACTTCATTGGTTAAATTAATTCCTAGATATTTGAGTCTTTTTATCGCTATTGTAAATGGAATTTTCCCCCTGATTTCCTCCTCAGGTTATTCAGTACAAGTGTACAAAAACATTACTGATTTTTGCGTGTTGATCTTGTATCCTGCCACTTTGCTGAATTCATTTATTAGCTCAAGTAGCTTTAATATTTCAGAATTTTCTAAATACAGGATCATGTCATCCACAAATAGTGAGAGTTTTACTTCCTCTTTTCCTATTTAGATATCTTTAATTTTTTTTTTGTCTAATTGCCCGAGCTACAACTTCTTGTACAATATTGAATTACAATAGTGACAGTGGGCATCCTTATCTTGTTCTCAAACTTAGAGGGAACAAAGAGTTTTTTAAATGGTCTTAAATGTGTTCAAATATTTAAAAGAAAATATGGACAAATAACTAAAGAAAATTAGGAAAATAATAGATGAACACAAATAGAATATCAATAGAGATGGAAATTATGAAAAGGAACCAAACAGAACTGAAGACCATGTAAAGAAATTAAAAATTTCCTAGAGTGACTCAGCAACAGTTTGGAGTTAGCAGAAGAAAGAATGAGTGAAATTGTAGATAAGACAATTGAAATCAACCAGTCTTACGAGCAGAAAGAAGAAAGAATGGAGAAAAGTTAACAGAACCTTAGAGACACCATCAAGTGTACCAAGGTATGCATTGCAGGACTTTCAGAAGGAGAAGAACGAGATATATAATTATATGTCTAGCAAAATTGTCTTTCAAAAATGAAGGAGAGTTCAAAACATTATCAGATAAATAAAAGCTGAGAGAATTCATCACCACTAGATTGGCAGTACAAGAGATGCTAAAGAGAGTTCTGCTGGTTTAAAGGAAAGGACAGTAGTAATAGATAGAAGCTGCATGAATAAATAAGAAACTCCATGAAGGGTAATGACATGGGTAAACATAAATGCCAGTACTGTCTTTCATTTTTAACTTCACTTTTTACTTCCTACAGAATTTAAAAAGGAAATGCCTAAAATGTAACAATGTTAGTAGTTTTGCACTAATGTATAAACATGCAATTTGTAACAAGAACTATATAAAGATAGGGTAATGGAGGGGTATAGGAACATAGCTTGTATATACCATTAAAACTAAGTTGGTATTAAACCAAAGGAGACAGTTATCGATTTAGGATGTTAAATTTAAGCATCATGGTAACTACAAAGAAAATACTACAGAATATACAAGCTGATAGAGACAGAAACTGGAGTACAGATTTCTAGGGACAGGGGGAGAAAGGGACTGGGAAGTTAATGCATAATGGGTGTAGGGTTTCTCTTTGTGGAGATGGGAGAGTTTTCATAATGGTAGATGGTGAGGGTACTGGAACAGTGTAAATATGAGTAATCCCACCAAATGATATGCTTGGGAATGGTTGAGATGGAAAAGTTCAGGTTATATATATGTTCCCACAATTAAAGAAATAGAGTGAGGAACTAAAGGGACAATGACAATTAAATGCAATACATGGTCATGGATGGGCTCTAACAATGGAGGAGAAAATAATTACACAGACTGTAAGCTTTATATCAATGTTAAATTTCTGGAACTTAACTGCACTTAAGGTGGTTACATAAGTGAATACCCTTGGTCTTAGGAAATGTATGACAGTACTGAGTGTTCAAAGAGCATGATGTATACAACCTACACTCAAGTGTTCAGAAAATGGAATGATAAATAGACAGACAGATAGATCGATTGATAGAATGATATGGCAAATGTGGCAAACTGCTAAAATGGTGAATCTGGGTATCTGAGCAGATAAGGGTATATTGGAGTTCTCAATATGGGGTTTGTATTATTTTTGTAACTGTTCTGAGATTGAAAATACTTCAAAATAAAAAGTTAAAAAAAATAACGTTATCTCTGCAGCATTTTCCTGAACATGGTCAGTCACTCCATACATACTATAGGCTCCTATATGGGCATTAGATCAAAGAGTTATTTTGTGTTCTCTACAATACCTAGTTCATAGGAAGTATCCCTGCCCCCCCACCCCAAAAAAAAGGTTGGTGAATTAAACAGAAATAAAAGTGTATATGAGATTAAAATTTAAAACGAAACAGTTTTCTCTTTATCCCCATCTCTCCATATTTCAAGAAAGACTAACAATATAAAAGGTTGTATTTGAGTTCTGGGATTCAAAGCAGCATTTCTCATACATTTTTATTTAAACTTAAAAATAAAATGACTTTAAAGGCTATGTGCAATAGATGTTGACATATCTTTAAAGAACATAATCCTTCAGAGGTTTCCCAACATTTCATCAAAATGCCTCTTTTGGGAACTAGCCTACTATTCTATTATTTTTTTCTGGAGTATAATAAAAATATTTCCAATACATCCCTCTTTGCAATAGAATTGTCCTTAAAATAATACATAACTAACCAAACTAACTCACTAAACTTTATTTTGCATTTAAAGGACATCTCTATATAAATCATTACTTAAATGTCTGCAGTGTTATTGTTAATAACCTAATAGTTTTTGGAACTATGACTAGTATTGACATAAGCGTATTATATGCCATGGTTTCGAGGTGTGGAAAAATGTTAGTTAAACTAACCAATAGTCTGGCTCAGCAATCAAGTAAAATTAAGCTTCAACCATTTTTCGAAGATACTTTGTCCTTCTTTGACCCTACTTCTGAGCTGCCTTCGCCTAACTCATTATTTAAAAAGAGAATATAATACTCATGGCCTTGGGCAAATAGTTCAAAATAATGATACAGTTTGGCCCAATATATTAACTTCTTGTCAATTTTATAGAAAGGAAAGGAAAGTTGAAACAGTGTTGGAATATGGCCAAAAGATAGCTTAGGGTTGAAAGACAAATATATACACTCACACACACTCACATATATATAAGAGGAAATGAATATTGGAAACAATCATGGAGAACAATATATAGAATGTTACCTCTGGAATGCCCCTCACACAGAGTAAGCTAATGTAATTCCCCAAAAATTATTTAGTGCTCTTATTTTCGAAGACATGATACATTCAAAACATACTTAAATGAATGAATGAATGAATGACCTTCTTAGCCTCAGCTATCACATTTTAGTTTTTTAGTTTTCTGTCTCATGATCAGATTCATGGGACAGTCTCTGGGTCTGTTGCCTCTCTGGCATCTCTAGAACTCTGCTGGGCCAAATGAGTTTTTCCTTCTCTCTGTCTCAAAGAACTCCACTTCAAAAGCCAACAGGCAAATGATTTATTTGTTTTGGCCACTTGTGACTAGAACTTAAACGTTTCTCCATAGCCAACATGGTTCTTCTTGTATGCCTGATTATCTTCTCTTTACCATGTTATCTATTGAGGGCTCTTTACTCGTATTCCAAAGCACATATACTCTAAATTTCATACAGCTGTAGAATATAAGAGGAAAATACATGTAAGAGAAAACTGTAACCTCAGAAAAAAGTATTGAAATCATCTGGGATAATAAAACATAAAGTCAAGATGACACCTAATGTAGAAAGGTCTTAGCCTCATTTACATATTAGATCACCTGGAACAATTTAAAAACCCTATGCATATAGGTCGGACCCCAGAGTGGTTACATCTGCTCCTTAGGTGATGCCAGTGCACAGCTAGGGGTGAGGCACTGCACTAACACCAACAAAGAGGTAAGAATACATATGAAATAGCTGAAGGAAATCTCTAGTCCCTTACTGGAATGAAAGAGTAGCTAAGTGGGAAAGCTGTGCCATCCTTTCCTCAGTTAGGAGGAAGTTTTGGGAGAGAGAGGAAGAAGTTCCCACTATCTCTATAGGTAAAATTCCAAAGTGTAAAATGGGAATTTCTGTGTGCACAGAAAGTATACAGTGGTTCAAGAAGAGTATACAAGGGATAAATGAGATCCAAAGTACCATTAAAGACTACAGTCTTTAAATGACTGGGATTGGCTGATGCAACATTTATTGGTGATTTATGTGATTAACCGAATGTCATTGTACGCTTTGGATGGATTTATGCTTTATTAATATGTATCAATAAAATTGATTTGTTAAAAAAACATTTATTGGTGACTAACAATTGGTGATACATTTTCTCTTTTCCAAATTGAATTGTCAAGTTTTTACTAATGTATCACAAGATGCAACAACCAGCCTAGCAATTTTTCCTTTAAAAAAAAAGTTTTCTGAACCATTAATTAGATCAGCACATTTTTTGTCTTAGATCAAAACAATAAAACAACTGCTTTTGGTCTGATGCTTTTCATTGTAGAGAAACACAATTGACTCTGCATAAGCATCCACAACATTTTTTCAAATAAATATGAACATTCTCACTTTATTATAGATAGAAAATAAATATTTTAGAGATGTTCAAAAGCAAAATCTAAGCACTGACAATGTGAATATGAGTGATAAAGAAAAAACCTGGCAATGTTTAGTTCTTAGTTTGACTACTGAATTTTATGTCTATTATTTTGATGCAAATATATGTGAGAATGTATGTAAATATATATTTTATATAACTTTAGATAGAAGGACTTGATAGATATGATGTCCACTGCTTTAAAACATTAAAATTAAATACATTGAGAGAAGTGTCCCATTATGAATTTAAAAAGTGATCAAAAGGTAAAGTAAAAAAAAAAAAAAAAAGACTGTTGTACTATGTAATCAATCAGCTCTTGATTTATAAAATACTAATTTCTTCTCCTGACCTCTTATGAATGGGTTCAGAATAGCAGGCTTATTATTTCCAGCTTAGCTAAGATTCTTACTAAATTTATTATCTCTATAACAGGAATAGAAACACCCATTGATAAAACTTCTGCCAACTCCTGTAGACTTTATAATCTACACTATGGCATTTCATATTGGTGTTTACAGTATTTTGTATCTTGGCTATAAGTTACATGAGGGCAAGAACCTAATAAGAGCTGTGTACATAAGAGAATGTTAACAGGGTGTGCTGGTTTTAATTTGTATGTACCCCAGAAAAGTAAGTTCTTAAAATTAACCCATTCCTGTGGGTGTGGACCCATTGTAAATAGACTCTTTTGGTGAGTAAGATCTTAAATTAAGATGTGAACCACCTTATTCAGTGTAGCAGTTTGGCAGTTTGATGTAATTATGAATTTCAAAAAATAGATATTGGATTATGCTTATAAACTGGTCTGCTAATCTGGGCATGATTAAGTTATGATTAGGGTGTTAACTGGGCCACTTCAGTAGGGTATTGAGCCCCACCCCTTGGTGGGTGTGGAATCAAATATAAAACGCATGGCAAAGAACAGAGTTGGAGCAGTTTTGACATTGGAGTTCTGGTGAGGAAGGAGGGAAGGCCCAGGGATTGAGACGAGCCATTCGCCTGAGAGTTCACAGCTGGCCTTGTGGAGAGAGGCAAAGCCTAGAGAGCCTCATAGTCTACAGCTGACCTTGTGGAAGAAACAGAGGAGCTAAGCCCAGAGAGAAATGGAGCCCTGGGAAGAAAGGAACCTGAGAAGCTTGAACCCTGGCAAACATTGGCAGCTGTCTTGCTCCAACACGTGGCAACAGACTTTGGTGAGGGAAGAAACTTATGCTTTATGGCCCAGTAACTGTAAGCTTCTTCCTTAAATAAATATCCTTTATAAAAACCAACCAGTTTCTGGTATTTTGCATCAGCACCCCTTTGGCTAATACACTAAGGGTGGGTCTTAATCCTCTTACTGTAGTCCTTTATAAGAGAATGAAATTCAGACAAAGAGGAAAGCCATGGAAGAAGCTTGAAAGCAGCGAAACCCAGAAGTAAAGGGAGAGACCAGCATATGCCACCAAGTGCCTTGCCATGTGACAGAGGAGTCCAGGATCACTGGCAGCCAGTCTTCAGAAAGAAAGCATCGTCTTAATGATGCCTTGATTTGAATATTTTCATGGCTTCAAAACTTGTAAGCTAATAAATTCCCTAAGTTAAAGCTAACACAATTTTTGCTATCTGCTTTCAGCAGCTTAGCAGACTAAAACACAGAGCTAAATGAGCAGGGGTGAGAGGCCTGTGATAGAGATCCAAATCTGCCACTCATTAGCTACTTCATTTCAGACACATCACAACCTTCCTGAGCTTTTACTATTAGGTTGGGGCAAAAGTAATTGCAATTTAAGACCATGAATTTCAAACATTATGACTAGGCTCAAACACATCTTTATTAATAAAAATAGGAACCATTACAATCAAGATATTTTTGCCAATGAGAAATAAGTTTGTTTATTCCTGTAGTGTAAAAATCCATGCTTTGGGATTTGATGAACTCTTGGAAAGCATTTTCTGCATCCTGCTGGCTGTGGAAGCATTTTCCCTGCAAAGAGTTGTCGAGTTGCTCAAAGAAGTGGCAGTCAGTTGACAAGAGGTCAGGTGAATATGGTGGATGAGACAAAACTTCATATCCCAATTTGTTCAACTTTTGAAGCATTGTGTGATGTGCAGTCGGGCATTGCCATGGAAAAGAATTGGGCCCTTTCTGTTGACCAATGCCTGCTGCAGGCATTGCAATTTTTGGTGCATCTCATCGATTTGCTGAGCATATTTCTCAGATGTAATGGTTTCAGAAAGCTGTAGTGGATCAGACTGGCAGCAGACCACCAAACAGTGACCATGACCTTTTTTGATGCAAGTTTGGCTTTGGGCAGTGCTTTGGAGCTTCATTTCGGTCCAACCACTGAGCTGGTCATCACCAGTTGTCATATAAAATCCACTTTTCATCATACATCATAATCCAATCGAGAAATGGTTCATCGTTGTTGCGTAGAATAGAAGACAACACTTGAAAGAGATGATTTTTTTAAAAAATTTTGGTCAGCTCATGAGGCACCTCCTTATCGAGCTTTTTCACCTTTCCAATTTGCTTCACATGCCAAACGACCATAGAATGGCCAACGCTGAGGTCTTCAGCAACTTTTCCTGTAGTTGTAAGAGGATCAGCTTCGATGATTGCTCTCAGTTGGTCATTGTCACCTTCCAACAGCCAGCCACTACGTTCCTCATCTTCAAGGTTCTCGTCTCCTTTGCAAAACTTCTTGAACCACCACTGCGCTGTACGTTCGTTAGCAGTTCCTGAGCCAAATGCGTTGTTGATGTTGCAGTTGTCTCTGCTGCTTTACGACCCATTTTGAACTCAAATAAGAAAATTGCTCAAATTTGCTTTTTGTCTAACATCATTTCCATAGTCCAAAATAAATATAAAATAAACTGCAAGTAATAAGTCATTAGCAAAAAAATAAAGCAAGAAATGCACATTAAAAGGATGTATAACATAACCACATTTATTTAAGAATGTAGTCCAATATCAAATGGCAAATTTCAACCATGAAAAACCGCAGTTACTTTTGCACCAACTTACTACTCAATAAAAAATTTTTTTTTTAAATATTAGAAAAATCAATAGCAAAATATGAAAAAGAGAGTAGAACCATCTACTGAAGAATTGGAAATTAACATTTTTCTCAAATATCATTAAGAAATGCTGGATTATATAAGGTTAAACAGGTTTCTTTACTGAAGGAGTTTTCAGTCTCTAATAAATCAATGGACAGTGTGACTCTTGAAATTGGCAGAGGAGTTGTACAGCATTTCCCAAACATATCTGGCCATGAAACCCTCTTTCATGGAGCCCCTCGCAGAGAAAAATATTCATCAAAGCATGTTTGGATTAGCTCTGATGTAGCAGACCCGGGATAAGCCCGGACTCTGCCAAGCCTTGTGAACTTGCCAGAACGCTCAATCTCCTGGGGCCTTGCTTCATCTTGGCCACAAGGTGCAAAGTGGACTTCAGAAGAGCAACATGTTTTACATTAAAATAGTTCCTAATAGTTTTTTTTTTTTAATCAAAGCAATTGAACCCAATTATTTTCCTTTCAATTCTATAAGGTATAGTTATCTGTATAAGCAAACAGGGTACAGAGAGATTAAACATTTTCTCAGAGAACACAGCTATCAAGTGACAGAGTCAAATTTTGTTTTTTAAGGCTAAGATTCTTGCCCCTGCAGGAAACTTCTGCAATTTAGGATTATTAGCATGAAAGAAGTTGAATGACTGAGAAACTAGGGAAAAGATCACCCATTTGTACTGAGTTAAAAGTTAGTTCATGAGAAGTCAAAATTAGATACTATCTTAGAAATAACAGTTTTGTTTCCTACTATTTTAAGTATATACACTAATTTGAACAAGTAAATTTTTTTATTTACACTACTATGACTGCATTAGAATAAATTACAATAAAATAACTATTATATGTAGTCTTCAAAGTTTATAAAAATAAAGAGGTCTTCCTTAGATTTTCTCTATGTTGCTAATTTTTTTTTTTAAGTTTTACATCATGAGGTAAACTTCAGTCATGATTAATTTTGTACAATAATGATGATGACAATAGCTAACATTTATCATGGGTTTTTTATTATCCTATATCACAGAGAAGGCCTTATAGGCATTATCTTATTTAACCCTCACAACCAACATCTGAGTAAGTTATTATTATCCCACTTTACAGAGAAGTACACAGTGAGTCTCTGAGAAGCCAAGACACAAGCTAATAGGCAGAACTGGACAAACCTCTGACCAGATGTGACAAAAGAACTCAAAAAGCCTGCTCACCTAACAAGACAATGTCTTATGACAACTTGACAGGTCCCATCCAGAATTGCCCCAGGATTTCTTTCCTGGTCAATCTGAGGAAGAAAGCGAGAGTTTCAGAGGATCCCAAAACATTGTAGGGGCTGCCTCATGATAACAACTACTCTAGGAGATATATTACTGCTTCAAGCTCCAAAATTACCAATTAGTGTACTGGAAATGAAATGTAACGTCTTGGAAGACTTAGTGTTCCAAAGAGCTAACAGGGTGTTTCTTATTCACCTTGAGGACTGGCTGGTGGTAGTTACCTAAGAACCAGTACACCATTTTGAAATATGTATACTAAGAGTAAAGTTGTGTTCACTCACCTTTGTCTAAATCAGCAGGAAAACTGCACATGAAAAATGAAATAAAACACAGTGTGTTTATAAGGAAAAGTGTCATTATCTGAAGGAAACTAATAGGAAAACTTACTGAAAATTCCCTTAAGATATCATTTATCAAATGAACCTGTGTCCAAAACTGTTATATATGATGCTTCCCTACAGAAGTTGTTAATTCACTGCCTTATCTGCCTAAACTCACTAATCTTTTTTCTCATATTTTACTTTCTCCTGAATTGTGCAATGAAATGTGGGACTATGGAGGTTTTATGAGCCCATCACCTGATGCACTTAGGGTTCCCTCTAGTCTACACCACCATCATCCCATGTAAAGTAGGACCTTGTCCTGGCTTCAATTACCTGCCCCTACTCTTTCATTGACTTCTCCACCTCTGGTGGACCTGTCCCTACCTGATGCCACTCTTAGACACACACATAGGTAAAGGACACAGTTAAACTTAACTTCAAGGTGAGGGGAATTTAAAGGTTACGATTAATGGCTATTAAGGGACATGGTTGTCGTAATGTCTAAGTTTTCGGCTTGGTTTATAATTTTTCAGGTTCTCAATTACTATCAAGGTTGTTAAAACTCAGGCCATAAGTTTATCAAATGGTGTCATCAGGTTGTACTTGCCAAGCTTTCAGTAAATATCTGTTGAAGAAATTCTATGTGCCAGCACTGGGGATACAGCAATCCTCCAGAAGGGTATTGCCTCCTCTCCCCAGTCTCTAGGATAAAATGGAGGTACATACTAATTGTTTTAGTTTCCTTGACTGTTCAAGCAAATACCATGAAATGAGTCAGGTTAAACAATAGGAATTTATTTGTTTATTGTTTTGTGGGTAAAAGAAAGTCCAAATCAAAGCATCATCAAGGCTATGTTTCCTCCCTAAGATCGTGGCATTCTGGGGCTGGCTGTTGGTGATTCTTGGTCCTTAGCTTGTCACATGGCAATGTACATGGTGGCTTCCCCTGCCTTCTTTGTTTCATTGATTTCAGCTTCTTACTTCCTGTAGCTCTCCTCTCTGTGTCTGAATTTTACTCCAATTATAAAAGACTCCAGGAATAGCATTAAGACCCATCCTGATTGAGGTGGGCCACACCTTCTTATCTGAAATAACCTCTTTAAAAGGTCCTACCCACAATGGGCTCCCACTCACAGGAATGGATTAACTTTAAGTACATGTTTTTCTGTGGTACATACAGTTCAAACCACCACACTAGCCAACAAAAAATTTCAATGTGGTGAGTTGAATACCATGATGAGGAAAATCACAGTTAGAAGGATATACATATAGAGTCAAAGATACCCTACTCCTTCCTGGATCCACTTTTTGGTGATCCTCATGAATTTTAATTGTATCCAGTGGTCTGCCACCTTGAGCAATATTAATTGAATTGAGTACTGACTAAGTTTCAGCACTGTCCTAAGTACTTAACATGCATTACCTCATTTAATCTTTCTAACCACCCACTGAAGCCAATGTTATTATTCTCCCCTTTTTAAAAATGAGGCAGGAAATTATATGCTATTTGCCCAATAACTCAATTAGTAAGTCACAGAAATAATATTCCAAACTGGTCAGTCAGGTTCCAGAAACCACACATTTAATGACTCAACTAAGCTCTGTGTCTATTTTTCTGTACCTTCTTCATTGGGGTATTCTCCAAACTCACTAGTCACTAGCATTTTGCATTCATCTGCTGTATAGGTGCTTACCAGGTAGATGCAAGGTACTGGAAGATCATAAAGATTAGACTATAAAGAAGACACAGCTCCTGCCCTCAAGAGAATTTAAGGTCAAGTTTGGGAAACAGATAATTTAGGAAGCAATGTCAACACAATTTCATCAGAAACAACACTAAAGAACATCCAACCTTGATTAGACAAGAAAATTTTCTCTCAGTATTTAATCTCTCTACCACAGATAAAGGTTGACTAAGGGTAAGCCAATGAAGGGTCTTTCAGACAGAGAGAAGAGCATATCAGTGAGCATGAAGAGAGAGAGAGAGCTTGGCATACTCCTGAAAGGCAATGAGTGGTGGCTTGCAAAGCCCAATTATGTTGGGAACAGTGGGAGTGACAATAAATAGGACTTGAGAGGAAGGCAAGTATTAGATCATGAGGACTTTGTATGCCTTTTACCCTGAGAAAATGAGGAGCCATTGACTGATTGAAGAAATTTAATCAAAAGAGTGATATAACCAGAATCTTGTTTTATAAAGATAACTTGGACTACATGTCCCTACCCCCTCTTTACAATATCACCATCTAACCAAGTTCCCTATTTGACCATAGAAAACAGAAACCCACCCCCTTCTCTCTCCCTTTATTAAGTCTATAGGCGTTCACCAAGAATCAAGAATACTTACTTTTGAAAAGGATATTTCCTCAAAATTCTTTGATAAAATAAGTTTGATTCTTGCCCCCAAATTCCATTTTTCATCTTTATCCTTTGGTTTCACAAAGACAAATGGAACATGAAAGTGAGTAGAATAAGAAAACTGTTGTTTTGGATGTGAAGAATGGTAGCATTATTATTTTTAACATAATTCTCTTGGAACTTTCATACCAAAAGGTAAAACATTAACTCAGTTCAGTCACCTACTGCTCATTAGAATTCAAGCTTTAAATGACATTACAATTTACTCTCTGACATTACTTTTAAACTCAGTTTCAGACACAATATCCATGTGCCTACTTCGGATTTCAGAAACCACACCTGTACTACATTTTAGTGGCTACACAGTTTTCTTTCTTGCTCTTTTGTGTAAAGTCATGTATACAAAATAGTATATAGGATATATATATTTAAATAATCTTAATAAAAAATATAAAACAAATGCTAGTGTGCCCATCATCCAGCATAATGTATAAAAAGTTGAAAATTACTTTGTAGCCCCTCATGTGCTCTTCTCCATATTTCTCTCCCTCTCCCCAGGAGTAGTAACTCTTTTATTATTTTTGTTAATTTTTCCTTTGCTTTTCTATATAGTTGTTGAGGGTTGAATCATGTACCCCATAAAAGACATGTTCAAATCCTAATCTGTGTTCCTGAGGGTGTGAAGTCATTATTAAATAAGACCTTTGAAGATCTTATTAGTAAAGGTATAGACTCATCTGTAAATAGGATCTTTTAAGATCTTATTTAGATGAAGTCAAATTGAATCAGGGTGGGTCTTAATATGTATGACTGGAGGCCATTTAAGTAGGGCAAACTTGGACACAGTCAGTCAGAAGAAGCCAGAAGCCAAAAAAGTGGAAGTCAGAAAAAACCAGAGAGGAGAGAGAGATCACCGTGTGAAGAGGACTGCCATCACCAAATCGCTACTAACTCCAGGGGAAAAGCATCCCTATTTTGGATTTCTAGCCCTCAAAACTGTAAGTGAGGTAATAAATTCTTGTCATTTAAGCCAACCCCATTGTTTGGTATGTCATGGCAACTTTGGCAAACTAAGAAAATGGTTATAGTATGTATGTAGGACTCTCCAGATAATATAGTTCAGTTTGGATCGTTTTCAACTTTGTGTAAATGAAATGAAAGAGAGTAAGGGTATGCCACACAGATTCTCTCAATCAAACAATAGTGTTTCTAGGAAGCTTAAGGGTATTGTCACTCAGCTGTCTCAGTAGAGACCCAAGATAGAGAAGGGTTTATCTCAAAGAGACTTGTGGATGTGACTTTTGTCTACTATATGAACACCAAGAAGATTCACCAGAGAGTTACAGAGTCCTTAAAAGAGTTATACATGTAGCACCATCACTAACTTGGTCTGAGGGAGATAGAGACAGTATGGAATGAGGAGAGGCCTTCAGACACTCAAAATTATACCGTCAGGAAGCAAGCAAAGAGAGCTGCTCAGCTACAAATACATGCTCCCTTTTATGAAAAATGAATGATGACTCAGGAGTGGAAATAAGAGCTCAGAGGGTAGAGCTACAAGCCGTGGGTAATTATTCCCAGACTGTGAGATCTAATCAAGGAACTTCCAATATTTGCCTGGCTGGATTTCAGAATCGTTATGCAACAGTGACTCCTTTGAGGCTTCCATTTTATCCCTTTTGGACAGGAATGTCTAGAGCAGTTATCCTTTGCTTGCGTTAGCATTGTATGTTCAGTGCGTGGGGGGAAGATAACTAGTCTGTTTTGTTTCACACATCTATAGATCAAGAGTAAATGTACACAGAGA